>VZRH01003820.1:577403-612796 GCA_013397555.1 Urocynchramus pylzowi | reverse complement strand
TTAAGAAAGAAAAAGAAAAAAGAAAAAGAGGGGGAAAAAAAAAAAAAAAAAAAAAAAAAAAAAAAAAAAAAACAAGAAGAAAAAAAAAAAAGGAAAAAAAAAGGAAGAAAGAGAAAAAAGAAGAAAGAGAGAAGAAAAAAGGGCTTTAGTAAGAATGCACATCTTAAGAGTCTTTTTAAAATAAAAGTGAGCCGCCAAATGTTAGTAAATCTCAGGGTCTCAAAGCTGATCACACTGAAGCTAATCACCATATTTCAAGTATGAGTTGTAGCAACGATGTCTGTATTGTTCCCAAAATCCTTATCTTCTCAAAACCAAAATTATTTCTTTTTCTGTCCTCTGTCTCTCAGTATTACTTTCTAGTATAATGACTGCTGTCACTGATGAAAGTTACAGTAAAAAAATAAGCTAAATCATATATACTTTATGATCTTTAGATGTTAAATGAAGTTACATGACACTACACAATGAAAGCAGTCTGACAGAGAGAAAATTCAAAGTTTTGCTACATTTGTTAGAGCAATGTACAGCATCATCTGTTGTTACTGCGTAGCTCCATGGCCAAAAAGTAACCTGAGGAGGGTTCATACCACATATTTCATATGAAATATGAGCTCAAGCCTAGGTAATATCCACCCTTCCACTTCATGAAGAGCAGAAATTCTGGGATTCACAAAGGCTCTTCTAGTGAGCAGAGAGTCCAAAGCAAGCAGCATTCCCAGGAAAAGCCCACAATACCGGACAGGCAGTCTGGCCTACTGCTGTTTCCTCCCAGCAAGAGATGAATGGCAAAGCCATGACTGGGGCTGAGGTATGCCATGCAACAACCCTTGACAGTGATCCAGAGAGATCTCTGTCACAAGAAGGACAGAGGGGATTTAATAGTTTGGGGAGGAGAGGAAAGAGACTCTCCTGTGCAGAACAGATCAGGCTTCACCTATCATCAACCTACCAAAACTACAGCCAGATCCTTGGATCAACTCTGTGATACTTTAGGGACATTGGCCATTGTTATCTTATCCATACATGACAATACAATGCAAGGGCATGAACAGAGCATTTGAGTGGCCTCACCTTAGTGTAAGTTATTGCACTTATTTGACTTTTTTTGGCTGTAATGCTCATATTTCAAGTCCATCACCCACTGTGTCAAGTATGAACTACATTTTAAAGCAGTTCATCAAAAACATCTACAGTCTTTTATGTACCTTTCCACAAACTATGACATATATGTCAGCTGGGTTACTTTGCAGATGTCTGCTATTTGGCTTATTTTAAACCTTGCTCCACAAGGAACTCATAACTTCATAGTTGGTTTTCCCAGTTTAGTGAGGGAAAACTGCAAGAGCTTATCTTCCATGTTTTCAACAAGGGTTGTTTCTCTTTAGCGTGGGCTTCCCCAAGAGCAGAGCACTGCTTCTGCAGAGATCTGCTGCACCTAAAGGCAAGGTGGTCACCTTATTGGAAACAAAGCTGCATTTTACTTTGAGGTGTCTTTTCCTTCAAAGGACTCAATCAGAGAATGAATTGGAACTATTGATTTTCTTTGAGCTGACATAAATCAACCAAGCTATTATATAATTTTTGACTGTACGGATCTGAAGACATGACCCAAAGTGATGGATTTAAAGTAGTTCATGAGTAGCCATCAACTAAGCTGAGCAGTGATTATGAATAATGGATCATAACCCCTATGAGTAGCTGAACTGAAATACATTCCCCTAAACAACTTTTGCATTCTAGAAAGGAATTGCAGAGAAAACATTGTTAAGATTGCTATAATTAAGTTCCCTTTTAACATATTTAAAATATACTAGGCAGGCAATCTTGGGTTACTTAACTGGTACCACCAGTTCAGACTATCACCTATTCTGTGGTTTTGCATGCATATCCCACATCCCTCCAAAGCTTTTAACCCATTACTAGTTATTATTTTGGAGGAATGTGATACATAAATTTAAACATGTCAGACACAGTGTTCAACACTTCTAAAGATCTATTACCCTCATATTATTGAAGTCCCTGAGGAAGTTTGGCAGATGCCATTCAATCATCAAGCTATCATTACTATGTTTTAGCTTTAATCTAAAGTGCCTAAGAGCTTTGTGCTTCTTAATTCATATTCTATCTCTCTTAAAGAAAAAAAAAGGGTGGGGAGAATGGATGGAAATAGTTCACCTTAACTGGCCTAGAGTTTGTCATATTTGGGGAACACTTTTTTTTTCCAAACTAGATTACTTTTTCTTGTTTCAGTTATAAATCTATTTCCACTAAAGTTCTAGTGATATCTCAGTAACTTAATGTCAATCTAGAATATGTTAAAAAAATACTATGGTAATACAACTTCAAAAAACAAGAGTTTTTGATCCAAATCTTCCCAAGATATGAAACATAGTTAACAGTTTGTGCACAAATGCGTTATTACCTATGAGTCTTGCAGACTGCCTATTTATTAGTATCTCATTTTCTGATGACCTCTCCCAGGAAATTCAGAGGCCTAAGATAATTAAGTAACAGCACAGCTTTATGAATACCTCACTGTTTGGGTACTTTGCTGCCTCTGTTGACTACAAGATTCAGACTGTTTGTTGTAGGCAGTAATACCTCAAGCAGTGATTCAGGATGTCTGTTTTCCAGAGTTCTAAATTAACCTGGGCCACCGCAGATGTGTATGAGCCCAGTTGCAATTCTGTGGGCTGGAACACATCCAATCCACAATGAAACTCCATTTCAAGACAGGTAAATGCCTAAACACAAGACCCTTATTCCCTATGGCTCATGCACACTGTGGGCACACGCTGCCCAACTTGAAAGCAGCACATAGCAGGTGCTGTGGGCACAAGAGGTGATAGCCAGATTTTGTGCAACAGTTGCAACATACATTAGAAAACATGGGAAAACTGGAGTCACTTCCCTTCATTTCCCAGTCAACCTTGTGGTGGGCAACATTTTATTCATATCTAATTTATACAATTTTTTCTGCAATTTAGGCTTTTACTTTTTTGTCCCATCCAATCAATACAGAGAATGGGCTTCTCCCATTCTACTCCCTTCTCCCTTGTAGCATCCCTCTACCTATTGAAAGACTTATGCTTCCTCTCTGTACTAACATATAACTAACTACATCTTTCTTTAAAATCTCTATTTTCTAAACTTTCATTTGGTTTTGTTGCTTTTCCCTGAGTCAAAACCTATACACTTCTGCAATGTGGTGTGCAAAACCAGGCACCATCCTGTTGTTGCAAAACCAGACACCATCCTGGGCCTTGCCAGCACTGAGTTAGAAGAAACACTTCATATTTTAGACACAATGTTCCTGCTCATCAGTTTCAGTAGGAATACCTGCTTTTCCACAATACTGACAACACGGACAGGTTTTAGATGGCGATCCCTTATGATCTCTCTAGACTACTTTCTGGAAAATGGCTTTACACCTCTTGTTTTTCATCCCATATGGCAGATTTGGAATCCCTTCCTTACGTGCAGTACTCTGCATGTGTCCTCATTGAGTCATACCCTATTCATGTCAGACTATTTCTCCAATAGTCAAGATCACTTTGAACTCTGAGCTTTTCCTCCCACCTCACTATCAGGTGGTTTTCTGTCCTTGAATGTTAAGATAATCTCATCTAATGCTGTTCAGATTCAACAAATATGCTGCCTGTCCCATCACTCTGAAAATACTGGAGTGACTTTTATAAAGCCTCATTTGAAACTTGTTTGTAGGCTGATACTCTGCACAAAGGCAGAGTAATTGCTCAAATACTTCTTTGTAAAGATCTATTTTAAGATAATACAACTTCTTCAGTAAATCCTCTTCCAACCTACACCCTTCCCTAATCACAAATGAGTCAGGATACCACTTAGTCAATCAAAAAAACAGATTCTAGCCAAGAGACAGGATTTATTTTCTCTGGATGGAGAACATTCCTATGCAGGGTAGAAAGCTAAGTCAACAAAACAGTACAAAGGCCCAGCTCTTGCCCACAACTACCTTTTTTATGCAGACAATCGACACCAGGGTGTGATTCTTGGGAACGGCCTGCTGGATGTGGCTCCCAGCCAAGCCCAAGGAGGTACAGGCACCTTTCATGCACCCCATCTTCCAGGGCAGCACACCAACAGGGAGTGCTTCACAGACCTTCTCTTGCCACCATCACTTCCTTTGGGACAGCTGCCTCTCTTTTCTCTCCCAACAGGTACACCCTGCCTGCTGTACATGAGACAAACTTCTAAGGAAACGAGAAAATAAAGTGTTGAGTGTTGAAGACCTCTTCCCATGCCCATTGCAGATAATAACAGGGTTCACCAGACAGAGAAGTTCACAGTTCACCAACAGAAGTTCACATTTAAAAATGAAAGCTGTCCATAAAGACAGCTTTCGTTTTTAAATTGCAATCCAAATAGAAATAATAAGAATAGAAATAATAACACTGGGGCGTTAAATACCAGCTTGAACTCCACCTGCAGCAATTAGAAAGGGTACATTGCAAAGGAATAGGAGGAAAACCCAAGCACAAGCTGCTTTCTACCAGCAAAATGTCATGAGAATCCTTGGGGTTTTACAGTTTCCAGTACTCTTTATAATTATTTAATTAATTGGAAATTAGAGGTAATGGAGACCTGTTATTTGACTTGTTTAAAGTCATAGAAAAGAAATTATAAGAGTGTGTTGGATTTTTTTCCTTAGGTCAGTCAGTCTGAGGCAGGTTCTTTTAAGGTTGTTTCCAACATCTAACCCCTTTCAAATATTGGGGGGTGGGGTCAAGTTAAAGTACTGAATTTCTATTTTTGAACCAAGTAGAATGCATTATAGAATTAAATTATCGGGAGATGAGACCTATCTGGGGCCATAGAGAATTTATGTACACAGATTGTCATTTTACCCTTAAGGAAAATAATTTACATTTTATTAAAACACCTCCCGCACGCCCCTTCATACGTCATGTTACCTTTGTCTGCTTTCACACCACAGGTTCTTTAGGATGAAGACATTATTTATTTTTGCCTTGTATGGTGCCAAATACATTGCCAGCACTTAAAATAAATAGCAGTAATACAGGCTCATTATCACGCAATTTAAGCCCTGGCAATCTATACTTGATCCAGGAAAGCCAGTTTTTTTCCTGACACTATCTGTGCTATCTGGGGAGGGATTGTGCTAATACCTTCCATGTGTGTGAAAACAGGCCTTGCTAAGAAGGTTTTCATGCTGGCTCTGAATCTGATTTCACATACCCCCTTTCACACTGATATAACTGTTTTCTTCAGTACAGTTGCACTTTGTACAGAACCTTCTCCCACAGACCCTCTGCGAGCCAGAGGGGAGATGTGAACCATTGTTTCCTGAGTCAACGTGAACAAAACCTACGTGACTTTATTTATACATACATATATATATATATATTTAATAATAGATGCTGCAGTTTTGTGATTACTTTCTAAACACCAGCTTCATATTTCCCTTGAGGCCTGAAGAAATTTGCAATTTTCTATTATTCTGTTTCCTACCCAGTACACTAGCAATTTAGGCAAATTTTGCCTTTGTAGTATTTAATTTAAACAGCTGGAAATTGGTCTGTGCTGTGTGGATTGTGCTGGAGCACAAACATGTTTGCAAGAAAACAGGCTTTACAGTGCTTTCTGTGCCCTGCAGCCACAGACTCCTGAGACAGGAAATCACATCATTAACCTGATGATCAATCTACAGACAGCAGCATTGATGTGCCACAGACTTCTGGTATTCTCAGTAAAAGGCAAAGGCAGTGAAAACAGATTAAACCACAAAAATCTGGCAAGTTAGAAGAAATTTGTCTCATGCCTTTCTGTCTATATGCACATGTACAGCCACATATAGACAGAAGCAGCCTCTTCTACATATATATAAACTAATAGGATGATAAAGATACAAATAGATTTCCAACTTCTCGCAGAAAAAAAAAGCATTCTGAAATGATTCATATTACCTTGTGGCGTGGCAACATATTGTTTAATAGCAGTATAAAGTGATACATGCACTGAAGGGGCTACACTCACAAGAGCAGCTTCTTTTGGAGTCAGTTGCATGCATTACATCACTCGTGGCCACATGTGAATGTTATTTGTGTGTGTACTCTGAAACAAAATAAGGGGAATAGACAAAGAGAGATTCCTCCCACACCCCACATGCCAGAATCTCGTTTCCTATCCTCAGCTGGTGCTCAAGAGCCTGACTCCAGCAATAACAGTCTCCCACTGAGATTAAAGCACTGGCAAACACAGCTTATCTTGGTTAATGTATACTTAAGTTTTGTGTGTATAATACATACATATATTTACATATATAGACACACACACATATGTATATATTTATGTCTCTCTCTCCCTCTACTGATACACATATTGTGTTTATACACATTTATAAATATGATATGTAGGACATCTTTTGCAGAGAGGAAATAGTCCCTGGATGGAAAAACACTCGTAGATGTGAGCCCAAGCAGAGATGATACCTGACTTCAGCAGCTGCCCCCTGCTCCTCTGCCCATCAGAGGACACAACCACTCTGAGAGACCTCTGTCTCCTTTCCCAAGGAATGCTGGGCTCCATTCCTGCTGCAGAGCTGTGGCTCAAACCTGGCCAGTCACCAGTGGTGCTGTTCTTCCACCTCATAAGAACTGTATCAAAATTTCATAAAGCCCAAAGGCTCAGAGACCTAAGACAACCAAAGCATCAGACCATGTTTTTGTGGAATCCTTGAGCAAATGTGCCTGAAGTAAGCAGGACAGACCCTGAAGATGTTGCTTACTGACTAGTTTGTTCAGCATTTCTTGAGGCATTGCAACATTTACCAGATTTCCCCATGGGAACAGTCATATTGGTGAATGCGGTTCACTTGATGATCCTCTGTAAGTTTAAATTAGTCTGGGCAGACATACTTAGCAAGGGAAAAGACAAGAGAAAGTGATCCAAATTTTGTGGACTGTGACCAGTAGAAGATTTACTGGGACATAAACAGTGCTTACTTACTCCAGGGTAAAACAACAATGATGTTTCTGAAATAAAGAATAAAACATCTTGGTTAAACATCTTGGCTAGCAAATGATAGCTCATTAGGAGTGTAAGAATACAGGCATATATGCCTGTACATGTATAGTTGCCAGAAATTAAGGGTTTGTACTTCAGATTTATGTGACATCCCTTCATTATCAGAGTGAATTAATTTACCCTGAAAACTAAATGGATCTGCACACTGCATGTATGCTAGTGCTTAGAAGATACAAATAAACATGAAGTAACCTTCATACAAGCAAAATGCTAAACCTGTCAGTACTTACTATTGCATCATTTTGGGGAAAAAAAAAAAAGTAAGCACAGGATGTCCATAAATAAAACCTGTTATTTCAAATCTGCTGAGAAATTCAGGTATAAATATATACCAATGAGTCAGAAAGTGAGAGGGAAATATGTGGAGTTTGATCATACCCTGGTTTTGGTGGATACAAATGAGACAGAAGAAAGGAATTAAAGTCTTTAAGTGCCTGAAATTCGAAGACCAAGATTCAGACCTGTAAAGTACTAAGCCAAAAAAACCATGCTACCATATCTGCTGGAAAGAAAGAGCATACAGCAAAAGTACTTCTATGCTAGGATCAGCAAAATTGGAAAAGTTGTGAAGGATACATACACAAAAGGAAACACAGTGGAGAGGTAAAGATAAAATAAAAAAGAGATTATGGCAAATAATTGCTCTTTACCATCAACGAACACAATCCAAGTCTATAAGACAGCTGGGGTAATGTTCTGACTTTGCAACACCAAATGCAACAAGAATTCTTTGGGGATAAATATCTGCACATGAAGCACTGCTATCAAAAATAGCAAAAAATTTTGGTAGGTGAAATACCTACACATGCCATAGGTATATACATGCATAATTTATTTTGGTAAGAAGCAGCCACATAGTCTGAGAACATTTAACATGAATAGCATCAGATGCTCTGGTATAGAACAAAAAAAGGAAAGAAGGGGGAACCTCGAGCTCAAGTCTATCAGTCTCTTCTTAGCAGACAGTCACTCTGCTCCCACTCTCTTCAGATGTTTTCCTAAGCTCAGCCAGTAAGTGAAACATCATTTTATGCAAACAAACATTTCATCCTGTCAACAGTATGTGCACTCCCATGGATATGTCTTGGCTTAAGCACAGACCAAAATCCACTGCTTAGAATGCATATTTGGAATGAAACCTCTGTTTCCACAGTGGTCCTCACCACTCACAAAAGTTCCTAATTCCAAAATATTTTTCAACGGAATTTAGATATCTAAGATCTAGTTTCCTGTGGTGGACTTAGTAGTATTTTTCAGTGTGCTCATGATACCACCTCAAGATGGTTGGGAAATGGTGCTGGAAAAGGAAATCCCTTAACTATAAGTCTCAGTTCTAGTCAGCTTTGCTGCTTACAAACCCTACAGCTCTTCCATCCTTATGAATGTCCACAACCTGTTTTGAGTTCAGCAAGGCTGCTCAAGTACAGAAGCACAGCCAAGTTAGTTAATGAAGTAATCTCTTTCACACAGATTTTCACAGGGTTCCTTCAAGATTCTGGTTCTTCACTTGATAAAGTGAAGCTGCCAAGGAAAGGCCACATTGCATTGAAAATCACAGCAGAGATGTGGGAGAGATTAATGGCTTACATACATGGAAACTGAATGGCAAGCATGGCACTCAGAAGCAAATGTGTTTGGTTGCATCTTCTGAATGCTGGCGGTGTTAAACACAGCCAGCCCTCACAGTCAGAGTCCCCTGCTGCAATCAGATCTGAATTTAACAGCACACTGCAGTTCCAGTAAAGCATAGCCTTAATTTTCATTCTTTAAGTTTGTGTTGCTTCTTGAACAGCACTTCAGGCTGAAAATGCATTCTGTAAACTGGAAATCTGAGCCTATTAGCACACTTAGAGAAATAATTGGATTAAAGTAGCAGGGGCCAGCAGGGATGGAAATTATCTATCCTTTAAATACATCTTAGTGACAAAAGAAAAATGTGTGAAAAACATTTAATGCTACTGCTTCAGTGCAGCCTAGCCATATGAAAGGCAACTTTCAATTTTACAGTGGGCTTTGTGCCACCAGAGATATGATAGAAAGGAGTGGGAGGGAGAAATGAAGCTTAGCTAGCTAATGAGTTGGGACTATCCGCTGTTTTTGGCTGAAGAGCTGTTGCTCAGTTAAATATAGCAGCACTCCTGGCAGTGCAGAGATGAACACCTCATGAAATGAATTAGTGACATTCCTCTGGTTTGATTTCTCATGATCTGTAAAATTTTAAAACTGATCCTAATTCCCAGATCTTCGTTTCTATGCCAGATTCACCAGACGGGAAAATATTAATCTGCTGGGATTTTTCAAGGAATTTTCTACATCTAGAAATGCTGAGAACATGTTCCTCCAAAATGAAGTAACAGCTATGCTGCTTTTCTCCTTTCAAAATTACTTTAAACTTCTGCAAGGCTACAATGCCTGTATCACCCAGAATACAGTGGCTTTTGAAGGAGAAAAGAGGAGGTAAAACTATTCAATTTTTTCCCACTAATCCAGTTCTACTTGGTGCTAAATACATTGGAAAAATATTGCCCTCACAGAATAGGAGCACTGTAATTTCATTAAGACTCTGTCTGAGTCCTGCCTGGGATTTTGCGTCGCTGCTTTGACTGCCACTTCCCTAGGCCTGCTTTGCACCAGGGAGAAATAAAAACATGCAGTGGGAGGGTGCAGCTCAGCATGCACCTCTGCAGGCCAGGACATCAAGACAAATATTCACAGGAACTGAAGGACAAGGTGGATGCAACACAACAAACTGAATAATGGGGTGGGGACAGACTGAGCTCTCACGTCAGAATCTATTTCAGAAAGTATGAAAAGCAAATGCCTGTGACTGTAGCTGTGGCAATCTCCATCATCCCATGGCTACTTTAGATCCCAAATATACTAGCTTGTTTTTCCTACATCATACAAGAAGTGGGAAAAAAAAAAAAATTGTGATAAATGTGGAAGAAATAGATGTCTGAAACTGCAAGGACAGAACATCCAATACGACCGAGTGACATTTGTGCAACTGGGAGGAGGCATAAAGTCTTTAATGACAAGGTTCACAAAGCTTGCTCAGTTTGTGGATATTTTCTAGGAAGAGAAGCTCTGAATGGGCTGTGTCAACAAAACTGTCCCAAATCCTTATGCCTGCCTTTAAAACTGCATTGAAAAAACAAGCCAAAGGAGGTATAGACATTAATACCAGTTAAAGACCCTCAAACCTCTTCAAACCTTGATTGTACCTTGCTTATTTATACCTAAGGTAATACTTAAATGCTGATGTCCATGTAATGCTGAAAATTGATACAGAGGGGTAGCCAGGCTGGCTTTTGAGTAAATATACCCATTTGAAAATAATACAAAGTACTAGCTAAAGGTTAATACTGATAACAACATTTTGCCTCCTCAAGGCAGACATGATGTTATAAATGTAAAATTTCCAAGTTTTGTGGGGCGTGGGGGATTCCTTAAAACTGACGCATCCCTTCCCTTGGGCATTGTCAAATCTGAAACTGAACTGGGAAGCTAACACTTCTCTTCCTACACTAGACAGATTCAAAAGAGAGAAGATTCTGCTGGAAACATCTATCTTAATCTCTGCCAAGAAAGCATGTTTTCTCAAGAAGAAGTGACTGTCTCTATTTGCTTTGTCTCAGACATGTAAACAAGTTATTAATTCAACTATTTCACATTTTGGACATGGCACTAATCACAGCTTTGATAATGAAACTCCCTCCCACTTTGTAGCTTATAGCTTGAGGAGCCCCATGAAATGCATAATAAAATACTTTTGAGCTCATTGAGGGAATTCAGCACAACAAATACCTGGAGGAAAGATTATAATCTATTTCCTTTCCACAGAGTCAACAAGACTAAAACTGCCCACTTGATTGTGTCCCTTTCCTCAGGGCGAGTCAGAGATGCAAGTCAAAGTTACTTGCTTGACAGAAAACACAGGAAGAGACTAAAAGAAAAAAAGCAAAAAAAGCAAAAAAAGCTTGAATTTGCAGTCTGGATGGGATGGGTCCCTCCTGGTGGCAGATGTGGCGGGCTGGTGGTACATGGCATTTCTTGCTGTCTGGCTTTGCATGTGTTCAGCCTAAGTGCCCGGAGTCTGGACCTTTTTCTGAGCATGCCAAATTACCCTTAACCACATAACCACACCGCCCCATCTGTGACCTCTCCTCCTGGATCTGGAAGGACCCACCCTCTCCGTGAAAGACACTTAATTGCATCTCCATGATAATTGAGCCCAAAGACTGCTAGTAAGTAGAGGCTATCAATTGTGTTGAAGTAGGACTTCTGCTTTTTGTGTTCCAGATTACTATCCACCAAGGATTTCCTAAAGCTGTTGGACTCTAGCCCACATATGCAAAGACAATCTGAAGTGTTAAATGAGATGCTGAGTTGTAGCTCTCGCTATGGCCAATGCAGATCATTTCCACTGAGGAAACCACCTCCTTTCTTAATTGCAGGGAGGTGTTTCACTTGCTCATTTTACAGCCAGTGTTTGCATCGCACACACGGAGATAGCTGTGAACTTTGAAGTGTAAAGTGAGAATTAAAATGTTTCCAAGATTGCAAAGAGCACAGTAACTTAATAAAAACTTGTTTAGGAAGCCAAGAATAATGTGTGTTATATTACACCAATCCTAGATCAAGAGCTTAGGACTGAAAACACAGAGAGAATTTAAAGTCACAAAAAGCTTCTCAAGTTGAAAATCCTGCTGAAGCAATGATTATTGTTTTGTTTTTCCAAAGAAAAACTTCTATTTTGAAATTTTATTTTGGAGAACTAATAATCCTTTCACCTCAAAATGCAAGTAACTTGGACACTAAAAGTCTTCAATTTAATCTTAAAGTGTACAATGGCTCTTCTGCTTGTCTGCACAGGCGTCACATTTCTCCAGCCTAGGGTCAGAACTGCCACTGAATACATGCAAAATTTTGTACTATTTTGTGCTAGCTAAGTAAAATTTGTTATTCTCAGCTCATAGTGCCCCCAAATAAAAGACCACCATTTTATCTGAAGGAAATTGAATATGGAAATCAACAGAAAACACCACTTAGGCCACCTAAGCCATTACTGAAGACAATTATGCTTGGGCAAGGTTACTTGCAGTAAATATACTACTTTCCTTTATCATGTCAACAATGCCTGTCAGTCAGTGTTAGCTGATTTGGGGAACTGAGGTCACTTCTGAGATGCTTATATTAAGAACCTTTGAATTTGGTATGACTGGTGAAATAAAATACATGTTTTCCAAAGGATGAACAGTTACAGCTAAAGTAAGCCTTCCCTCAGTGTCTCTGTCTTTCCACTGCTCCTGGCTGCAGAGGTGTATTTATACCACAACGTTGCTGAACTGCAGACCTTTTCATAGAGCTCCAGCTTTGCTGGCAAGAATTTCAAGCCTATGGGCCAAGACACCAGCCATCCCTTCCTTCCTCTGTGAGTAACCCTGAAGGGGATGCCTTACTCACAAATTCTACCCTGAAGCAGGACTCAAGATCCCAGGGAACTGCCTACAGTGTCCCTCTATCTAACAGCAGTGTGATTACTGTCAGCTATTAATGTGGGATGAGTTTGGGAGTGAACTAAGCATGGTATCACTGTTTTTTTTTCCTTCAAAGCTGACTTTTTTCATGATCACAGCAATTAAGTGAAAGCATCTGAGTGGCAATGGAGCTGCAGCACAAGGCCTTCTAATTGCAGCCTTTCATTAGAGAAAAAGCAGAGGGAAGGAGGCAAAGGTTTCCAAACTGACAGGATCGGACAGAGTGTTTGTGTGAATATGCATGCGAGTGTGTTTCTTTAAATTACCAAAACAAATGAAATAATTGTCAGTGCAATTCCCATTCTTATGCTGCCCAGACTTAGAGTGGAATTACTATTCCCTCTCCTTGCAGTCATCCCATCAAAAACCCTCACTGAGGGGCATAAAGCATTTTATTGAACACATCCACCCTCCAGGAAGAAGGATCCCTTTTGTGAAAACACACCATGCAAATGAGACCTGGAGTCCACTGAAGGCTGTGGTCAGGCTTTCAGCCTCCAACTGACTGATCATTTCCACACTTTACCTCTTTGACTGCTGTATGCTGCAAGAGGCTCTACAATAGGCTCCAGCACCACAGTACATTTAAATCAATTTCACCTGAAGAATGAATGGCTCCATTTTAGTGTATGTCAAGTGTTAAGAGATCTGTTTCACAACCCATAGCTTACAACCACTTCAGTTCAACATATTTTTCTAAGAGGACGTGTGCTGTTTGTAAGGCTACCTTCCCATTCTCCACTAACAACAGTTCCTAAGGTTAGTTCCATTTCACTAACCTTTGCTGCCTTGGCCAACAATTACAAGCAGGAAGGGTGGGATGTGCTTAATTTGAAGATCCCTAAGTCCAAATATCTTTGTAGCCAGAATATTTGTTCTAAATAATGCTATCATCAAACATTCTCAAGATCTGCTCTTCTACGGAACAGGTATAAATTACTTTGCTATTTTTGTGCATAACACCAAGGAAAGCAGGCAGGAAGCTCAGTAATAGCAATTATGATATCTTCATATCTTCACTTATGAATATCTGTTGTCATTTGTAATTTTATTGCTGAAGCCATCACTACTTAGCATCTTTTTCCAATGTTCCACTCATTAGCCAACACCCATAAATAGAGGCATTTATTTTTAATAGTGCTCCCTGGTCAAAATCCCTTATAAAATTCCTCAGTTTTCTACACTAACGGTCCCTAGTGCTTTGTTTTACAGAAGTGTTAGGATACTGCTCTGGGCAATTACTCAATAGTATTGGAGTACAAGAGTTGTTAACCCATGGCTCTGAATCAGCAAAGCTATAAATATACCCTAACACGTTATTTAATTAAAAGAATGGTAAACTTCCAAACATCTGTGTTTCTTCAGATAACCTTCTACAAATACACCCAAGCTGGGACTTTAGAGATGGCTAATGAAAACATCTATCAGGAGTAAAGGACCAAATAGAAATATTCACAACTGTTCGTAATTCTGTCAGGGAAAAAAATGTTTCCTTCAATAAAAAGAAAAAAAAATTGTTTTTCTTTCTATGTAGTAAACAGCAGTTTTTTATAGGTGCTTTCGGTCCACTCTGAAGCTGTGTGAAATATCTTGTCAAACAAATCTGAAAAAGTACCAATTTGGCTGTGAAGTTCTGTCATTTTCTGTTTTGTAATCTTGTCCCTGGCTAAGCACAAGAAACTGTACAAGATACAGACTTCGTAGCTTTTAAGAGAGTGTAAGAAACACTTTCCAAAAGGCACTGTTTGAGTTCTCATGAACCTCCTTTTCCCTCTTTTATAACTCCTCAGCAACTCAACTGGATGCAGACTGTAGAGCCGTCCCTCCAGCTGGTGTTTGCCTCATGACAGAGTTGCTCATGGATTACAACTCCCAGCAGTCACTGAGCACTGTTTAAATGGGATTTAAACAGAGAAGAAAGAGAGAGAAAGAACATGTATGGGCACAACACATGCATTTCATCAAGAATGAACACCAAATCAAGTTCTGTTTCACTTACTTACCAATATCTGCGAAAAAAAAAACTCCTGACAACAACCTACACCAAGAAGCTGGGCTCTTTTCCTTCTTTTCACCAGTAGAATATTTCCAGGCAAGTGCTTTTTTTGGTTTTGCTCTTGGATTTTTGGAGATGTTTTTAAAAGGTGTTTCCTAGAATAAAACCTGAAGTTCTGGTTGTGCCAAAAGATTGAGCAGACACTTGAGTGTTCAGCTAGCTGGGCAGTAAAAACAGAGAGCAGTGTAGGTGTTGGGGAGTAACAGAAGGGGGGAGTTAATGTTCTGGGGCAAGAGTCTCATATTTCTTTTGAGAGAAAAAAAGCCATTAAGTAAAACAGAAGTATTTTAGCTCTGAAGAGATGTAATAACAGTAAAAATGCAATGTCTAAATACATTTAAAAAGGAGTGATAACAGACAATTGAAGGGAAAGAGGAAGGAAAATAGTGGAATGACTAATGGTGTTATCAGATAATGGATGATTAGATAACCAAAATGCAGAGAATTAAGTGTAAGGCTAGGGAGAATAATAAAGTATGAAGACAGTGTATCTCAACAGAGGGATGTTAGTCATCCAGTGCACCAGCACATACTGAAAAGAAACAGGATGGGAGACAAGCATCAGCCCTGCAAAAAATACTGTACAGTCTCCACATGACATTGCCATTAGCAGAAATAATCTGATACCTAAGCCTTCACTCAAGTAGTTTGGTAATAATAAACTTCCTTTGTAAAGCCCATTTTTTTGTAGAAGTATGGGAATGTCACAGTTTAAATGAAAATGAGTTCCCAGCTCCTTGCACAAAACTTTCCAAGTCTGTAGCATCAGAAATCATATAAAACTCCCCAAGGGTCACAGCCAATCAATGACAAACTGATCCTTAATATAAATTTGCAATTTTTAGTAGAAAACAACAAGGCAGGTGTATTTGGATGTATTAGGTACTTGATGTGCAAACTGGGGAACCTGAGGCTGGAGAGTAGCCCCATGGGAAGGAACCTGGGGGTCCTGGTCAGTGGCAAGTTGGACATGAGTCAGCAGTGCCCTGGCAGCCAGGAGGGCCAACCCTGTCCTGGGGGCATCAGGCACAGCATGGCCAGCCAGGCAAGGGAGGGGATTGTCCTGCTCTGCTCTGGGGTGGAGTTGCCTCACCTCCAGTGCTGGGGGCAGTTCTTGGAAGCCACAATATAAGAAGGATATAAGGCTGTTGGAGAGCCTCCCAAGGAGGGCCATGAGGATGTTGAAGGGTCGGGAGGGGAATCCATATGAGGAGTGACTGAGGTCACTTGGTCTGCTCAGCCTGGAGAAGAGGAGATTGAGGGGAGAGCTCATTGCAGTTACAGCTTCCTCAGGAGGGGAAGAGGAGGGGCAGGCACTGATCTCTTCATTCTTGTGACCAGTGACAGGACCCAAGGGAATGGCCTGAAGCTGAACTGGGGGAGGTTTAGGTTGGGTATGAGGAAAAGGTTCTTCACTCAGAGGATGGCTGGGCACTGGAACAGGCTCTCCAGGGAGGTGGTCATAGCACCAAGCCTGACAGAGCTCAAGAAGTGTTTGGAAAATGCCCTCAGGCACATGGTGTGACTCTTGGAGTGTCCTGTGCAGGGCTGAGAGTTGGACTTTGATGATCCTTGTGGGTCCCGCCCAACTCAGGATATTCTATGATTCTATTCTATGATTCTAATTCTATGCATCTTTTTGAAAGAGGAAAAAGCCAGGTACTAAACAATCCATATAAGGGACTGTTCATGAAGATACCTTGCAACAGATGAAAATATGCACTGGTTTGAAATTTATAGTAACAGAGTTACCAGTGTAACACTTGTACGATACAGCCAACAAGCCACTACGTCACAACATTTTTTCCACATGAAGAATAAATTTGCAGAATTGGCTAATGAGCTGATAGTGGAGACGGGAGTGCCAGATATTCTCATTTTCTTTGGATCTTCCTTTACTGCAGGAACATGAGAGCTTTATATTTAAAAAATGTGTCAGTACAAATAATGTCAGTTTACAGTTGCAGACCATTAATTTGAAACGCTACTGCAAAGAAAGAAGTGCCTAAAATTTCAGAACAGACTTCCATTGATCCACCAAAGAGTGGAAAGTACTAATAAAAATACTGTAAAACATTTAAAGATGGTATCCAAAGATTTTCCAGCAAGAGGACGAGCTCCTTGGGTCTCAGGGCACTGAAAAGCTGTCTTGTTATCCAGACACCAATCTAGGCTTGGTATGCTTCCTTCAGCTTTTGCATGCAGGTGAAAGTCAGCATTTATGGGGTAGAATCTTAACAGATGTAATAAATAGTTTCCCACATATGTTTCTCTAAAATCTTTACAAAGAGATGGTGATTATTACAGCCTGTGTCTGAAAACTTCTGCCATCACCCAGGATCTTCCTGCTCTAGCTGTGCTGCAAATCAGAACCAAAATGTTGGTTTTCCTGCACAAAATGTTCATAATCCAAGGCCACGCTGCACATTACTGAACCAGCTAACAACATGAAGTCATACTGCTACCATGAATAACAGGCTTTTATATGAGATAATTTACCCTGTTTCTGCTGCACTGAAGCATTTCACACTGTTGTAACTAGATTTTTCTCCTTTGCTCAGCCTGAATCATTAGGTCAAGTTGCATTCCCATGCCCACAGCACAGGAAATGGAACACAAATAAGTACAGACACAGTGCGAGAAGACAACAACAAACAGTGGTCATCAAGATGCTCAAGAAGTCACAGCATGTCACTGGTATGCAGTGATTTTTGAAGGCAACAAGAGTTTTCAGGAGGGATCTGAGGGCACAGAACGAGAAATCTGCTTTCTTTGCAGCAGCAGTCAGTGGAGTGTTTTGCAGAGGGGGTAAAACAGAAGCAACAAAACAGGATGCTTGTAAGCTGCCTCTCCACAAAGAACCACCTTTTTAGGCAAAATAAAAATTAATTTGGGTTATGTGAACAAAACAAAGCAAAACACTGTATGGGACATGAGGAAATGATTTTGTCAGCCTGCCTGGAACTTGGTTTTGGAGGGAGCCATCTCTGTATCTATGCCTAAGGCCATGACAATATTCAAGGCCACTTCATACTCAACAACATGACACTCAGTGGTATTATTTCAGTTCAGGTGCATGTGAGGTCTGTCAGGCTCAAGACTCTACATATTCTATTCTTTTGAAGATGACTAAATGTGAAGCTGACATATACACAATTTGACACAACAGCAACATAGGAAGAGTTTATCAAAAGAGGGTATTAGTCCTTTTCACAGTGCTAGGCTTAGCTGTACAATGTTTCTGGAAATGTTTAATAGAACAAAAGTATGTGGAAAAAAAAAGAAATCAAATAAAGCTGCAGGCACAGCTGATGTAAATGCTTGAGNTTTTTTTTTAAATAATTATTTTTATATTGTCTAAATCCCTAAAGTCAGAGTCTGGAGTATCCTGGACTCTGTCTGGAGGCTTCCCAAAAATCACTGCTTGTCAACACCCTTTTTACAGAAATGAGTCTGTTTACCTCCACCACCGCATTGTCAAGTCATCTCTTCCCATTAGCATTACAGTTTAAACTGGTATCCTTACAGAGATGTCTAACTCACCCTTTCCTTATTATTCAGGAATTTCTCTAATAGCCAAAGTCCAAGTTAAAATAATTTCCATCAACAGAATGCTTTTCTTCAAGGTGCATTTCTACATAGATTACTGTAATTGGTTAGATGGTACTTTTTATGAGAAGATAAAAATATGGTGAGTTGATAGCAATGAATAAAAGGGAAATGCAAAAAAATTCTAACTGGATATTATTAATTTTGAACCTTGATCCAAAGCGAACATTTTCCTGTAGAGGAACTTAATATAAAGTTCATTCTGTGCCTTAAGACTTTCCTTATGGCTTTTGGAATTGACACACAGGTGTGATACCTCAACTGGAGCATGCCAATCTCCTGAGCTGTCTTTGACAGGTTACACAGGAACCTTGAGAAAGCTTTCATATCACCCAGTGTTTGAGGACAGTCTAGAGGTTTTGAGGTTTTGCCCTGCAAACAGTGTCTCTCTGAGCTCTTGGCAGTTAAAAAAGTCATTGAGGGATAACCCAGATTCTGCAGGCTTTACAGGAAAAAACGTAGTCAGCAACAAGGGAAAAATTGGTATACAAACCAAGGGGGCATTTACACCTAATGTGCTTAGTTCTTTCTGTCTCTAGCTGCCATTGGCATTCTTTGGTTGGTATGTGGAAAAAGAGTTATTGATTACATTCCTCTGACCACTTCAGCAGGCCCTTTCCTCTTTCTGTGATAAATAGGACAATACTTGGTAGTTCCAGCCAAAAGCAACAACGACTCCAGCCACTTTGTCACATTTCTAAACAGTTCCTCCCAGCTCAAAGTCCTGGTAAGTCATAAGTTGTCTGCATGCCATTGTACAAAATGGCCATTTGATGAACTCTGCTATATAATGCTGATCCTTACAAAACCCACAGCAAGCACACAAGCTGTCGTGTGCCTGCACATATGAAGGGTTTTCCCCAGAAGTTTTTCACCCAACAAGCACAGCCCCAAAACCTGCTTTCTCTGGAAGTATATCCCAGCTGACATGGCTGCTGGATGTAGATGTTTGCATCCATGGTATTCTCTGTCATAGAAGCTATGTTATCAAGGGTATCAAAGATACCAGGCATTACTCTGAAGAAGGAAATCCTTCTCAAAGCCATATTTAAGACCTTAATGAAGTAAATTTTTTCCCCCCCTTAATTCCATTCAACAGTTAAGCCAAAGCAGAATTAATTGTGGTTGCTAATACTAGAAGGCAAAAATAAGAATACTTCTTGTGAGCTTTCCAGCACACAAATGGCCTGTCATCCATGTCCAACTCCCTGTGGCTGTTCTTCAAGTGCTCTTAAGACTTCACTGCTGTGGATCTCTATCGTGGTAAATAACACACCTTCTTGTGCTTTTGTTTTCACTCTTGTGTCCCCCTTACCCTTGCATTTATTTATGCCACATAGCTGTTGAATTATTATAGAGGTGGGTGGCTTACCTATAGGGCAAGTCACATTCTAATCATGACAACTTTTTGTTTATAATACCTGAACTATCTCACTCTTGAGATTCACTTCATCAGTCAAGATCAATGGTGGCCTTTATTTTAAGGCCGGAAGCTGTCCAGGAGGCATCCAACAAATATGCAAAATACAAAGATAATACCAATAAGCACCCTGGGGAGGAGACAGAGAAAGGAAGGTCAGGAATAACACACCTAAATACTACCTTGGATACTCCTCTGCAAGCCCTTTCAGCCAACTATGTGCAGGATAAAAGACGGTGGTAATTTTATAGGATTAGCACTACAGAAGAATTGTTTTGAGTGAGGAGCAAATGTCACAATGTGTGATCAGTGGTGACACTGCAGTATAAAAAGAGGCCCCAATAGGCTTTGTTTCATAGCTATAAAAAGAGTGGACAGAGCAAACTTGGCCCTGCCTGAGCTTTTCCTAAAACCTCACATTTCCTCTGTTTCCAATTTCACCTTCATAACCCACTTTTTAATCTCCACCAACACATGGAAACAGAAACTTGGATCAATGGTAAATGCTGCCAAAGATTAGAGGTTTGGAAATTTACAACTGTTACCTGAGGAAAAACTATAGTGGCAGCCAATTACTTTAGTCAGAAGTTTTTGTTACTGTAAAGAATCTTCAATATATGATTTTGCTTCCAAAATCAGAAGATAGAAGCATAGTATTTTATCAGTCAAACAGAATTAAAAGCAAGAACAAAAGCAATTCAACTCCTAGTTACCCAATCTAGAAATTTTTAAAACTAAGGTCTGCAACCACTAACTCGGTAAGAGATGTAGCAAATTATAAACATGAACTTGTCACAGAGCATAACGTGAACTTATCACACAGCACTGTAAAAAAAACCAGGCAGGTGTCCTGTTTTAAACCACATTTTTTTCTTTTCATTATTGTTATTCCACTGTTCCCCTTACAGCTGATCAATACAAAGCATGATGCAAAGTAGATCAGTTCAGCAATTTGGAGGAAGTAAAAAAAAAATGAAGAGTGCTTTCAAAAATTACAGAACAGTGTTCCAAAATGGAAATATGATTAAAAAACCCATTTCTGTGCAGCAGTTGAGTGGTCTGTATGGAATTTCAATGGCTATCTGTAGCACTGAGGTTTCTGTGTCAATGCACACAGAAAACGTGATGAGGAACGGTGCTGTCTTACTCTACTGCTAACCACAACCTGGGAGATAAATTCTGAACTCACAAGGCAGCTGAGAGCTCTATGAAGATGACTAAAATGTACTGGCAAAGCTGGAAGGAAGAAATTCAAATGAGGCCAGGTTAGAGGTTTCAAAGGGATGAGTGACTGATCCTGTTTCATGTTATGCCAGACAATGCTAATAGTTTAAACACTAGCTCTGTCAAACAAGAAATATATGTATTATCGTCTGTGAATTATTAAAATTGACTTCACCTATTCACCTTTAGAATTTTCCGACTGAAAGGAAAAAAAAAAAAAAGAAAAAGTCTCACAAGAGAGGCATGCACTCTTAATCTATTACTAATGTCTTCTTGAATCCTGTTAATATTTTTCATATTGTCTGCTTTGGTGAGCTCAGAGACTATATGTGAGGAATGAGCAAAAATTCCAGCTGATCCAAGGCATAAAGCTCTTAATGTTTAAGTCTCTCCTGCCCTGCAGATAATTACTGTCTTCTCTTTCACCCATGCAGCTGGGACACCAGACAATTTGGGGAACATGCAAGATGTGCATGAAGAGCCATTTCCTGATTCATGACAAATACTGTAGATGTTTTTGACACAGAGATAATTCTTCTCAGGTTTTAGTCAGCAACAACACTTCTCCTTCCCCAGCCTCCCTCATTTTTTAGAAGTTGTTTATATCTACAAGGCTCAATTTCCCTTGCTATTCAACCATACAAGCTCTTCTTGAACACAAGGGAACTATTAAGGATACTAAAAAACAATTAACAGTGTAAAAGGTTTTTAAGTTCTGGTACAATCCAAATCATCGCTGGATGATGATCATTCAATGATCATTTTTCTGGAATAAAAATATGACACAAGAAGATACAGAAGCTGATCCTCAACATCACTCAACAAGCACTCCTCAACATCATCATCATCACAGAGCAGCAATAATAGCCAAGGTCCCACCTATTCATGCCTCCCCCATGAAGTTGTTGATTTACAAATGATGACTCTAAAGGTGAGAGAGGGGAAAGATGAAGGTTTATTTTCTTAAACAACCACTTCCAAACTTCCACCTTCTTTCAACTATTTTCCCTTTTGAGAGAAATAGAAAATGGTGAAGGACAGGGATGAGTCTGAACAAAATCTCCTTTTTGACTTTTTTTGGGAGACACAAGACCTCTAGGAGTAAATGAAAAAAAAGTCTTGATTCCCCTAGAAAAGTACCTTCCTCCCCTCCAAATTAGGCTTTCCCTAGAAAAACTGAAGGGAAATTTTGATATTTTTTTTGTTAGCAGAATATTTTTGACTTTTTTTTTTCCCCAGAGGTGAAGTTAGAACATCCCACATTTTCTAGGGGAATAAACTTCAGATAACTAAAGAAATAAAAGAAATTGATAGATGCCTACTGTCATTTTTGGTCTGTGAAACACCTGAAAAATCATGAAATGAAAGCTTTCATAGACAAACCCCCATACCCTCCTCGTTCCTAAGAACTTGCTATGCCTTTATGCATTTCTTCTAACCTGGTCCAAATGTTCCTTTCACACTGTCCCTCAGAGGGACAACTGCACTTACAACATCTACAGCAGCACCAAAGTAACAATGATAAATATTTTACAAGAGGTGGCACAGGATTTTGAGAATCAGTGGCTTAAAGTACCATCTTTCAAGAAGAAAAATATGAGGTGCCATGGCATACCCAGGCTGGAGACACTTATTTCCTCAGCAAACCCCTGACTGGAGGAGTCCATGCTGAAAAGGCTGATGACAGGACCTCTGCTGACCCCAACCCAGCAGAAACTGCTATTGCCAACACTACAACCATCACATGGCCTCTCAGATGAAACACATGAACACTCTGGGGCTGTCATCTTCCTTTGTACACCCATCACTCATAAAATAAAGTACAAACAGCTGAAGGCAAACAAGCTCTGGCTAAGGCTGGAGAAATTAGACATAAGACTAGCCCTAATTCCAGATTTACTGAAGGAAACCTTACCTCTGTCTCATATCCTCTGTATTCAAAAGCCATTTTTACTTTCATATAAATCATGCCATTTACTGTTCTCTGCTGCCATTCTAAAACCCTTGCAAGGGTTGAATTGGCACAGCACACTCAAAAGAAAAGGTTACAACGATGTGGGAAATGCAGTCAAAATGAGAACAGCATCATTAACATATTGCTTGACTTCTAAAAACCCATTGTAAAAATAAAATAAACAGCATCTGAAAGTGAGACAGATCTTCAGACATGCTCCCACTTTTAAATCTGAACAGTAATCAGGTGTGTAAGTGACCTCAAGCACCTCTGACCCCAAGGTCTTCAGAAAACCATGATGGGAACAGATTTGTGCTGTGCCACTCTGCCACTCTCACTGGAAGCTCCAAAATGTGGTCTGAACCACAATTTGGCTCTTTCAAATGTCTGATCTCTCATAGAAAATGGAGAATAGGCTGTAGGTGGTGGAGACTGCTGTCAGGAGGGAGCACTTAGCAGTTGTGGCAAATGTGCCTTGGTGCTGCCTGAGCCTGGACTTCTGTCGTGGCTTTTGCCTGCTCCAGGATCTCTCCCACCCTTGTGACTTCCCTTCAGAGGCTTTGCATTTCCCACCACATCTGCTGGAGTGTTTGTATGGGACAGGCATAGGACAGGCAGTGATAAGAAAACAAGGGTCCAACTGAGGGTGAGACAACAGAGAGAGATAACAAGGGGGAGGAGGAGGCCAAATGGCAGGCCAAGAGAAGGGGGAGGCAAGGGAATAAGAGGTGAGATAGAAAGAGATTTTCTGAGCATGAATAATCATGAATATGTGAAGAGGTGGCAGTAAGACCCCCCAGTGCCAGGAGACAGAGAAGAATTACAGGCTGGAGCAGTTGATTAAAACTACAAACTGCATGAACTTGGTATAATTCCTTCTTGCCTGTGAAGCTACCCTAAGAGAACCTGACTAAAGAAAAGTGTCTTGAGCTATTTCAGCATCTCTACTCCCAGGCACTGTACAATGGTGCAGGCAAACGAGAATAATCAACTGGCACCTCCTGAGCTCCCACAATGTTTGGGCTGGCCTTCTCAATGGCCTTCCCATTACAGATAAATTGCTCTCCTTCATATTAAGATGCAGCAATGCACATAAGCACACTCTTGGCTACTAGTATGGAAACTGTCCCTATTAACTATTCAGGCCCTTGAAGTGAAGCACTTGCTTGGATGCCTGGCTGAATCAGGTAGGGTCTAATTAAGGAGGCAGACAGCCTTCTATCCTCATTCAGCTCTCCCTCAGCCTTAATCCTCCAGTCACCTAAGTTTAATTTAAAAATCTGTTTTCAGGAGTTGAGCCCAGATCCGTCACATCCAAGATTGCCACTAATTGCTATGTGTCAACAGCATTTAGAAAAATGAGCAATGAATCAAAACCACCAACCTTTCTGCCTGGATGACAGCTTTATCTTTACACACAGCTTTTCCATGGGGTTGCAGTCTCTTTACCCACCCAGAATGGAAAATTGCAGTACCCAAAATCAATCAGAGATTTCTTCAGCCAGTCTGAACACTTCCAAAGAAAAACTACTCATCTTGTAGATGAACATACAGTGCAACACCCAAGGTGCAAAAGCACTCCAACCTAGACCCCAGGAGGTAAGGACACCCTCTTCCTCTGGCTAGTCTTGTCAGATGGTTGTGGCATTAGGGGATGGGAAAGCAGACTCAGAGAGTCTCAGGAAGATCAATGAAGATGTGAAAGTCACAGATGACACATGGCTAGTTTCAAACCCTCAGGAATGACAGCAGAGAAAGAGGTGATGAAGGAAGAATGGCAGCAGAGCCAGCTGTAGAAGTTGCCAAAGAAATGTTTTGTTGGAGGCACAGTAGAGGAGGAGCAGGATGATGCAAAGAGAAGCAACTGAGTAAAGCACAGTGTATGAGCAGTGGTGTCCAGAGGGATTCCTTTACTGGATGTGCTGGTCTAATACTGATGTAATTAACTAATTATGAAGCAAAAAATCAGAATTTGTGTGGGAAGGCTGGAGGGGCACATACTAGGTATTTGCTCCAACTAGAAAGGTAAGCCAGGGCTCCTGTTAAGAGTCTGTTAAGAGGATTAAACAAGACACAGAGCAAGACTGGACATGAGCCTGCTGAAGGTTCTCCAGTTTAGTGACATATTGAGAGGAAAATTTGATAGCAATAATGATCTTCCTTTCTTCTACACAATGAGCAAAATCAGGATGAGGCGAAAAAAGCAGAAAGCTACCTGTTCAAGGACAGTGGCATCCCCTAGGAACAACAGCAGGGCACAATGCCATCAGGCTCTCCCCCAGCTCTGCTGCTGCTTAATGGTATCACTCAAGCTGTGCAGTCTGCTTTGCCACACACGTTTCAGAGGCAGAAACACAGTGATGCTATTTTTCTACAAACCCTTTCTCACATGCTTGCTGAGAAACATTTAAAATATGTTAAGTGCCTCTTAGATGCTATAGAGACAAGTTACTACTAATCATTATTTTACTTGGCTGAATTTGACATGTATATTTTCAGAGATACCTCTGAAATGCCTGATATGTAGGGCCTTAACTAAAACAAACAAACAATCTACTGCAGGTTTTATTAGCAGGAGGGACAAATAAAAGGAAGAGGATGGCAAAGCAATGCAGAGATAATGTTGAGATTAAAGTAAAGAACAATATAAACATTTTGGCTGACACAGAAGCAAAGTCAGCTTGGAGGAGAACTAAGGACAGCAGAGGCAATAGTTTTCAGATGTTGACATGCATTTTCAGAACAAGGAGGAAAGAAAACAGATAAGACTGTCAGTTTTATGACAGTTCACAACTTCTTTACCTGACTGCTGGAGGAAAATAGACAGGAAAATAATCTGAAGATTATTCTTCCTTGAATGCTCCCATTTCATTTTCATGAGTATTCATAAAGGCCACATATTGACATTGATGAGCAAAAAGATCCTTGAGGAGGGGAAGCACGTGTTTCCTTATGCAGATATCTGAACAGTTTACAGTCACAGGCAGCTCTGAACTGAAGAGTAGGAAATGAAGCTTGTATGAAAACTAAAGTGGAAGTGTAGGGCATTTAGGGGTTTGTGATCATGGTTTCATTAGAGTCTAAATGCTCTTTAGGGCAGGAGCACTTAGAGGAGTTCAGAAATGTTTTTGACTTTAAGAAAGCTGACTTTGGGAGAATGTGATATGCCCCAAGGAATTTTTACTGGAATCCTATGAAACATGGGAAACACAGAGCTGAATTTTTAAAAAACATCTGAAGAGACTGAAATTTAAAGCCGTCCTGCTTAATTCCGAAGAGGAAAAAGGGTAACTGAGGCCAAACAGAGTTAAGTAAAAATGCAAAATTTAGTATAAGTGACACACATAGGACTTGAGAAGTCATATATATATCATATATATATATATATAAAATTTATATCAGTGCTAGAAAGAACTGGGAGAAAAATTGCTCAAGGCATATAACAAAAGGAAGAAGTTAGCAAGTTAGCATGCCCTTTTTTTCTTTGAAGAAGAATAATAAGAGGCCAGATGACTCTTAAATATTAACAGCACATTGTGACAGAGTTTCCAGGCTTGCTTAAAGGAAGGAAATTTGCATTCATGACGTGTGCACATCCTCAGAGTTACAGCCAAGCCAGCCCATGACAAATGTGATGCACGGATTCAACCTGCAGTTCCTATGCCAGGCAAGCTGTAGGACAACTGCAGAAACAGGTGGGAGAAGAGGGGAAGAATTCTCTGTAACACATGCAGAATATTTGATTGGGAGAAAAAACAACATCTACACATGGTTGAAAGGCTTCTTTTATTTTCCCCTTTCAAACAGTGATGTAAACTCCTAACTGAGAGATATACACATCTAAGTTCTGTGATGACAAGACAGACCAGTGAGACCTGGAGTTAATCTTCACTGTTGCAGGAAAATGCAATGAAATGAAGCAAGCTCCTATAAAACTCTTAGCTTAATTTCTGCCACGCAAAAATAATAGAAGCACTTTAATTCAAACACCTTAATGGGCAAAATTTAATTAGAAGCAATTGTGCAATTCCTGGGGGGAAATTCAAGCATACAAATTAATAATAATTATCCTGCTGAAAGATAAGAAAATTAAAGACAGACCCTAACTCTGTAAAAATTTCCCAACTTCTGGGGTTGAGAGACCTGATGCTTACAACATTATGTGCAGGGCTGCTTGTTTCCAGCTCACCAAGCTGCTTATTGAATTTCAGTTTTAACTTTTGAAAAAAAATGAACATTATTTTCATGAATGCCAAGTAGATTATTTAAATACAAGTATACACTACGTTGCCTACAGACAATGTGAACATTCTGATTGTAAGTAGAAAAGACTAGTGAGATAATTTCTGAAGTACCTACATTTCACAGGTGAGTAAACTGTACTGGAAACTGATCTTTACATGCCTCGAGCAAAAGGTGAATGTAAAGCATAACTTTTCTGGCCATGTGCTTAAAAAGCTTGCAAAATAAGTGAAAGCACCTTTTGTAGCATATCAAGTTCAGTATAGAAAGCAAACTTGCCATGAAGCTCCTGTGAAAATTGTTGATTTTAAGAAAGGAGCAAACAAATTTTTTTTTCCCCAATCCTTGCAGCAGGTTAGCCTCCAAAAGCATTTAAAAAAGGGTCAGAAAATATACTGATGAGAATTTGATAAAAGCTGAAAGAAATGATACTGATAGGTTTGCATTTGGCAAGACACAAGGAAGGAAGGAGAGAGACAGGCATTAGAGGCATTAGCAGGAACAATTCCCAAGGCCAGTAAATATCAAGGGGCCCCACAGCAGTCAAAAGCAGAGTGAAGAGATTTAGAGCCAAGACATTCAAAGGGTCTACTTAGTTTGACCAGAAGACTGTCTCACATTTCAAGGTTTCTTCTTCAGTACAGCTAAGCTTTTCAATGGGAGGCCTTGACCCCAGAGATCACTAACTGAAGAAAACAAATGTGTTTTCAAATGAATGTATTGGCACTGTCAGAACTGACTGTACACAAGATTAAATTATGTTTATTTTCAATTTCCAGAATACCATGTTAAATTTTAGAGAGACAGACAGACAGAAATGTTTCCAAATAAGACATGAGAATCTGAGCATCAGATTTTCTGTGTCAGCTGTGATTCAACAGCAGAATTCCTGTTAACTGAACTGGCTAAGCCTCCTCCTAAAAGGTCAACCTGAGGCTTTCTTGCCTTCAGCAGTATTGGTACAAGTGGCAGCAGGGGACACGTGCTGTCAGTCCATTTTAGTTATTTCACTGCTCTTCCTTGCTTTCTTGTGATGGATTGGGTTTTGGTCTAGTATTTTGAATTGCACAGATGTGATTCCCTGAATGAAACAAACAGTAGTTTGCCTGCCTTCGACAAGGAATGGAAATCAAATTAGAATTAAAAAAAAAAAAAAGAAAAAGGAGAAAGTGATTCTGGGTATTCATCCTGAGATGATCTAAAAAGGAAACTGATGGCAGAAAAAGGATATCACATCCCTTCATAGAGGAGTTCCCTCAGAGTTCCTCTGCATGCATGCTCCTTCGGACAAAGGTACTTCACTTTGTGCTTCTACCTTGATCATGCTTGAGCAGCTCCACAGCCTTCCTGGGTTCCACAGGAACCAAGTTGGGACTATACTAAAAGCAAGGCAAGATGGGGTACTGGGTGATAGAGATGGAGCCCTCATTCAAGGGAAGACAGCCTATGAGAAACCAGGTAATTTCACATAAGCATCAGACATCTCCTGTGGTTATACACAGTCCTGTTTCAAGCCCACACTCCACTCTGTGTCGGAATTCCTCCCTATTCTCATGTATGGAGCCACTAGAAATGCTGAGTATTCCTGAGGGATGTGTGCTTATGCACTGTCCCAAGACAGTAAGTGTAATGAGCTGTATTTAAAATCCAGAAGCTGTGTTCCCAGAGGGAGACCAATAGGGACAGAGAGGAAGCAGACCACGGGCAGCACTATTTCAGCAGAAAACACCCGAGCTCATGAATAACGTGAAACTACAGGACTTCCAAAGAGCTACATACTAATCATGAATTTTGAGGAGTGAATATGTCCTTGCTAGTAGGAGGTATGACAAAGCAGGAAAGTGGGTCTCACAAAGCACAGACTTGTTGGGTCAAGTGTCCTTTTCCTGTTTCGCAAGTCCTTTTGTCTCTGTCCTCCTTATCATCCTGACACCTTACCACGGCACAGAATGACAGACAGCTCTTAATGACTTCCTAGCATTTGATTCTGATACACAGGTCCAGCCCTTTTTAACGAAACATGAAAGTCTCTATTCCCCTCTGAATTTCAGTTTTAGAGCCCATGCCCACTTCCATACACCAGCCCCCTACAGCCACCCTGCAATCTGTGTCAACAACACAAAGGTGCTCTTGTCACCCCCTTGCTTGAATCACACAGCTCTTCTGAATGGGCTCGCTGACAGATGATGCTGTGTCAGCAGCCAGTGGGGCTCGTGTCACTTTCCCCAGGAGAGGAGAAATCCTCTCCTAGGTACACCCACTCCCAAATAGCACAATTGGGACTACTGTTCCTTGTGTCCTGAAACCAGGCTTCATCCTGTACCATCTCTATGCATTGCCACCCTCCTGTCTGACCTGGAAATACTGCTGGTTTTTTCCCTCTCCCAGAATTGTCACTAGGTGATTGGAGCACAGGAGTTAGGGATTTGGTCCTGCCAGCAGCACGTGCTGGTTTAGTACCCCTGGTTCATTTCACGGAGGCATTCCTGGGAGTAAAGGTGTGTTCTGCAAATGGGCATTTGCTGAGTGGGACCCTGCAAAGCACAGGAGCACATCTAAACCAGCACTGTGCAGCACCCACAGTTACCCACCCAGATGTAAGCTGGACAGGGGACACTCAGTGGCTGGAGCTGAAACACTACCGTGAAAACACCGACGGTGATACTTTATAATGAAGCCCATCAGTGCCCTCCTTCTTCTGCCTTCCCTGCTTGCAGCTGGAGAAGAGATGACCGTATTCCCACTCACAAGGAGCTGTTTTATGCTTGGTCTTGTTTCCCATACGATGTTTTAGCCCGCTCATCACCGCCTCTCCCACCCGGGGAGGGTGACCAAAGAGGAGCAGCGTCCCTGTGAGAGGGCCACCCGCTCCTCCCGCCTGCTCCTTGTTTCTCCCCAGGTAGCTGGCTGTGAGGGGCCAACAAGCAGGCTAATTTAGAGCTCTAAAAGCTGGCAGCAGGAGTGCAATTAACCCGTTTTCACAGACTGCTGGCCAAATGCAGCAATTTATTGGCTGAGTGATTGGATTATTCATTTGCAAAGCTAAGAGAGGGCATTTTCTTACGACTTCAGTTGGCCTGTAGTACTTGTGATTGACTGTCACATGAATCTTGCCAGTCTCTTTGCATCGTCCCACTTCATTTTCATTCTTCCCTTCCCACCTGTAAAGAAGATAAACATTTAATCAACCCATAATTACTTTAGTGCTCTGATCTTACCAACATTTGGCCTGCTTTCATTTACTTGAGGCTGGTGTCAATTCTCCCTGCAGGACAGTATAAACTCATTAGCTAAAGGAACAAAGGGAGAGTTTAGACTTGAATAGAGTAACAATGGCTTTTGAAGTCTTTGTTTTGGTTTTTGATTCAGTGGAAGGTCTAAAATACAGGACTTCCAAATTAAACACATAATGTGAAGGGAAAATAAAATGCCCTGATTTCAGAATGTCTCATGTATCTGTAAATAAATATGACAGTGAGGTTTTTCATTTGTGGATTGGTTCAAAGCTGTTTTCTTAAAATATTTTTAATTCTTGTATTTTGGCCAATACTTTCAGGAACTCTTTAATCTGTTAATTTTATAGACGTGAAGCTCTGTTTGAATAGCATTAAGCTGCATAATTTAATTTGTGCTTAACTAGAAAAAACAAAACAAAACCAGTTCTTGGGTTTTTGGTCCTACCTCGACATGGCACTCCACATACATGTATTGTAAACTCCGCTTGCTACCTGTGAGCTGAAAGCCAGCTCCCTCAGTCCAAATTAGTTTCATATGTGTTGAACAGCCTGCAATTTGCTGTAATTTATGTGATCTGGTTGCACTGTGAACTATTTTCTTCGGGACTGTCCCGGTTTCAGGAGCAGCAGAAGAGGAATGGTTTGGTGGCAGACTAACTCTGCCTTCGGGGAGGCCAGGCTGCAGCCTGGAAGCCTGGGGAAAATGCTCCCACTCCAAAGAAATGCTTCAGATGACACGTGTAGGAACGCACATCAGTGCATCAAACTTCATCCCCTGAATATACGAAGTCCAGACTTATGATTGAAATTCTATCCTCTCTTTGCGTTTTGCTTTTAAGTATATATATATACCGTGGGGCTCTGAAGCAGCTTGGCTTAAAAATGTGATGATGAAATCATCTAGCATTTTTTTATGTTTAAGTAAAATCTGTATAAATTAAATCAGCACCGTGATTTAGGATATTTAGCCTCAGTCACCAGCAAGGAAATAAAAGCACCCCTAGCCTCCCACTTACTAATTTTTCTCCCAGCTCTAGGGATTTTGTCACAGATATGATTTCTCCTTGCTCCCCTGCCCCCTCAAGCTCCTAGAAGAATTTAATTCTTTGACAATCTCAGCCTTCATTTTGGAGTTTCTAGCCCGGAGGGCTAAGGAGAAAAGTCTGAAAATGTGACCTCTGTGTACCCATGAAGGTTTAAACACTGAAAGGCAGAAGGAAATACCAAATATGCATTATTGCAAGTTTTTAAACCTCAAAATTTTTAAGCACAGCTCATGACTCTTGAATGACTAGCAAAGCCTGTAGGATGCTTGATAGTGGGAACATTTCACATTGAAATCATGTCCTACAGATAATAGTGACAGTAAAGTCAGCTGTTAATGGGCATGCCATGATGCCAAAGACGATTTATAATTTAAATTTTCTTTCTTCCTTTTTTTTTTTTGCAGTTGCTCTGTTGTGAGCCTGAGCTGCAGTTTTCATTCAGAAGCCAAAACTAACATTAGTCCCTCCCTTTAAAGGGCAGAGGGTAAAAATGTGCAGGACTCAAATGAGCTTAATAGAAAACCAACCGTCACCAGTAAAACAACAGGAAGCGCTTAGATCAGGAGACGTCAGTTGTTGTTGGAGGTCACTGAGCAGAGAACCCCATTTAACACCCAAAAGGCTCCAGAAGGCTCAGCTGAGCCAGTAAAGACTCACTTAATGTCGCTATCAAAGTTATATAACAATAGAAATAGCTTAAGAAGAAATCTCCACCCGTTTTGTTCAGCCCAGTAATGTGAAAAGTTCACAAGGAAGAAAAAAAAAAAAAAAAAAAAAAAAAAAGTGCTTCTCATTGTGAACAAAGTAACATTTGATAGCTGCACTTCTAATTACTCCTGGCACCTCCATGCTCACAGCTGGGATCATCATACAGCTGATAAAAGGGACTGTGTGGGGGCCAGCCTGACACCAGGACCAAGACATCCATTTTGCCAACCAACTCCCCTTCCCCTCTCCCACAAACCAAGAGAAAAAAAAAAACCCTCTGAAACCATCCTTAATTTACTGTCAAATTGCAGTCAGAATTGCTAACTGGAAAATGGCATGCCAAATTGTCCTGAAGCACGAGCATGGTGGAAGGGGCATGGGAGCCCTCACGTTGTGCTGTGGTTTCAGCTAGCTCCAGCCACAAAGACCACCCAGCCTTCTGCCACTGCCTGCCCCACACTGCCTAGGGATGGGCTTCCTGCCACAGCTGATGGCCTCAGCCGTGTGCCAGCATGTCCTGCACCTGGAGGAGGATGGGTGAGACCATGGAACTGCTCCTGACAAAGCAGGTTTGATGCCCCTCTGAGCCAGCTCTGGTGGATTCCACTGCTATCAGTGACCTCACAATTTTCCACAAAACTAAGATGCAAATGCACGAGTGGGTTTACTTGCTTGAAAAGTTCTACACATCAAGAGCTTTTAAACTCTGGATTTACAGTGGGATGGATTGCATTTAAGGCTAATATCATATCTATTATCATTAACACATCACTATTGTTACAATACTTATTATCAGTGTTGATGAATGCTTCTTTGGCTTTTTTATTTTTGGAGGTTCCAATTATTTTTAATTTCCTATAACTATTCAGTGAGAGAGCAAGCTTCAAGCAATGAGAACTCCCAGAGGTACAGAAGATTTTATGAGGATGAAAAGCTGGGGTATCCCCCTGGTAGGGTGTGAGGTGGGCAGGAAAGGAAACAGGGGAGCCAGGATAATTAAGGAGGGGTGGGAATAGCACTGCAATGGACCAAATGGTCTGGCTGTAATTGAGGAGGAAACAAGTCAAAGTACATATATTTTTGAGGTGGTGAGGAAATCAAATAAAAATGAAAATTTTCACAGAAGCAGAGGTAAACTGAACAAGTATATGCATTTCATATCCTTGTTTGATCTTTACATAGAAACAGAATCCATAGCATTTAAAAAAAATATTCAAAACCACTAAAGGCGACAGCTGCTCAGCTTCTTTATGAAAAATGAAACTATCATGATCACCTTTATAATGAAATAAATAGCAATAGAAAATATTTTAACATTTGAAACTGAACAGTAAATTAAATAAAAATAGTATTGTATGAAGATTTTGCTTTTCCTCAACATCTAATGTGACATACTGTTTGTGTAGATTTCTCAGATCTGTGGCCTGATTTCTGCTACACACAAAATTAAGACAAAGCACTTCATTCTGTCCTATCACATTATAAATAGCAAAACTGACACCATGTAACAGACCACTAATATCTTTTTGCAAGTAGTCTTTTGCAAGGAAACTTTAAATATGACTCTTCATATGTTCTTTTGCCACCAACTCAACCATCAGCCTTTGCCAGCAGCTCTGAAACATCAAAGAAATCATAGATACAGGGATTGCTTAACCATGACCTTGTGCTTAAATCAAAAACATGCTACCATAAAGGAATGTATTAATTGTTTTTTTCAAAAGCTCTGATGAATCAGGTGGACAATTTTTTTTTTTTACAGTCCAATAGTCCGAGTATTGTCAAGCTCAGATTTTAAAAATTTAATTGCATATTACAAGATGATAAAAAAGAATACATGCTAGGCTTCCTAATTTTAGTTTCTTTTTTTTTTTTTTCCCTTCTTTCCAGTTTATTGGAAAGCTTTTGAAGCTCTGTCCCTTTACTCCAATTTGTGAAAGTTGGTGTTGGGAAGAAAATGTTGTCTTAAAGAATATTAATGCTTCCATGAAAATCAAAGCTTTATAGAAAGAAAAGTTTTAGTTTCACATATGTTCCATTGGTGTGAACCTAATACAAAATTATATTAATAATATCTAAAAGAGAGGCTTTTACATTTTCAGAATGGATATTTTTTTCTTTCTTTCAAAAAGGCTTAAAAAATTCTAACTTAAGTTATTCTGTCTTTAAGTGGAGGTTAGGAAAAACAAAGAAGTCCAACTGACCTGAAATCAGGTATTTTTCCAATTTGCATTTGTGACAAATATTTTCATTTAATTTCAGAGTGGGATATATAGAATTTCCCATGAAACACCACATTTCATTTTTACCTAGTCTTTCCATTGGAGAAACTTTCATATCTCTTATGTAGTCAGATAATTAGACTTATATTCTTCAAGCCTTAATTTCAATTCTGAAACAGTTATTGCATCTGCAGATAAAGCCATGTATCAATGAGAAAGTAATGAGGGCATGCTCAGCTGAAAGAATTAATTCTCCAGTTGAGTTGGGTTAAATGCCCCCTGAAATGTATACTCTGTTTTGAGAATGATGACAAAACTGGTGCAGTCCTAAGTGAAGCCTCTTTTTTGTGAGAGTTCACCCAGGCCATCATTCTTCACTGATATGGCTGAGTTCCTTTCCACTACCTCTCTTCAAAATGCCTCCAGTTGCTGTATGAGACTGTGTTCCCCTCCTCTTCATCTGAAAGCTTTTAGTTTTCTTTTCTGATTTAAATACAACACACAGCACTGGCCAGCCAGCAATTTTTGGTGGGCAAAAGCCAGCTCTGGAAATAGCAGCTGTTTTGCTGATGACTGCTAATGGCTCCTCCTCCATGTCCCACATGCTTTCCATTCTTACAGCAATCCTTCAAATCTCATGTGTTTCTGTAACCCAGCCTTCCATTTTAAGATAAAAAGAAAAAAACAAACAAACAAAAAAACCCCCAACAAACAAACCAGAAAAACTCTTCTCCCTCGGTTCAATCTCAGTTCAACCTTCACTGTCACTGAAGAGGCCACAGGAGTTCACCTCAGAAGACCTTCCAGCTTATCTGCAAACTTCCCTGTTTTAGGCTGATCTTTTATAAGACCAACTAGTATGTCAGTTAAGATAAAATTTGTGTGTGGAACCAAATGACTAGAGTAAAATATTCATTTTTTTCTGAATTAATTCTGATCCTGGAAGCAATGAATATTTCTGTAACAAAAGTGCATGCATTTTTATGTTAATAAAAACCACAATAAATCTTTCTGTAGCTTGAACAGGTTTCTTTTTTTCTTTTTCTTTTT
>VZRH01003820.1:529042-577387 GCA_013397555.1 Urocynchramus pylzowi | reverse complement strand
TTTTTTTTTTTTTTTTTTTTTTTTTTTTTTTAGTTTCCACATTTGCAGACAGGAGTCTTTGTAGCTGTCTGCAAAGAACTCTGAGTGCTGTAGTGGTTTCAGGCTATCTTTGCAATCCTGTTCTAATTTAATAAGATTAATGGCAGAAAATTAGTCAAGACAAGCGTTTGCCTGTTTCGTTTACCCTGCTGTAGTTCAAATTATAGGCGGGAAGTGTTTCCCCCAAGTACCACTTAATTAGTAATAGGCAGAAGGGAAAGTAAGAGAAAAAAAAATGTAATCCTTACAGGGGAAAAATATTTGTAGCTCTGAGGCTTTCCTGTTAGTACAAAGGACTGAATTTGAATGATTCAGAGGACTATGTAAATATAATTTGAAATTTCTCCCTTGAAAAGAAATGTAAGAGGAAAAAAGCCACCCAAGGTAGATAAATTTCCATGAGCACTTTACAGTCCATTTCAGAGAGAAAATCAGTCTCCTTGCAGCTGTACATTTCATTAGTTACAAAAACGTAGTAAAGTTTCTCTCTCTCTTGTTTTGGCTAGAAGACATAGTCCTGACATGTGCTAATGACTGGCTAGGACAGAATATTATGTTATGTTCTTGGAAACACTTTTTAGGCTGTCCTGGATTTTCAGCTGTACAAGTTAATGTGAATTGTTAGGAAGACAAGAAACCTAAAAACATAAAATCAATATTTTTAGTTGGTTGATGAGGCAGCCAGGATCTCTTTTTTCATGTTCTCTGCTGCAGTATCATGATGTGACAGCTGAGATTTTACATTCACAATTTTCCTTGACAAAGCATAAAGTAGGGGTAGTTAAGAGCCCCTGCACATGCCCCCAGTTTTCTCAGATGTGGTATGAGCTCTGCCAACTTTTGTTTGCCATGACATCTATCCTGGACATTTACACCATCATTTCATCAATTTTGAAAGGTGGCTTGTACAGCAGTACTGGGAAGCTGTGCCATTGCTTGTAGCAGTGGAAAAGGCTGCTGGAAATCTCCCAAGTAAGTTTTTGAGGTTGAAAAATTTCAGAATACCTGCAATCCTGCAAAAACCCCCCAGAAACCTCAGATAACTCAACCAAACTTTGAGGAACAGTAATAGGAAGAATTGTGGCAACCTCTTTAACCATTGGACTCTGGTGCTGTGGTACTTAGGTGGCTCATAAACTGTAAAATAGCAGCTCAATGGGATTCACCAATGGGGTCTCACAATGATAAAAGGGAGGATTTTTCTGCCAGGCAACTCCCTGAAGGAGATATATTCAAACTGGAGGAGGTGGGAGTAGAAATTCATTGGGGCTTTCAAAGAAAAGTTGCCAGACAGTGGTTACCAGACAGCTGGCCAAGGACTGTGTGTGTGTGCTGCAAAAGCATGGGTCAGGTTGACACCTGGAAAAATTATGGAGGGTCTAAACAAAACTTCCCAAATCCTGAGGAATATTTTACATTTAGTGCAATTTGAAAGATGAGCAATAGCTACAGGATGAGTAGTGGGTGTGTTGTAATGTTATTCTTGCCCTGGGAGCAGGGGGAAAGAATGGCTGGTTTATCTGAACAGGCTACATGCAAAATGTTCAGAGTTACACCACTGTCAAAATGATCAGCAACAAAATTATCACTAGCACTTAAAATGCCACCTCAGTCCCCATATGCATAGTTATTTATCTATCACCTGTAAATGGCTTAAGGAATTAAAAATATATTCACAGGAAAGAAAAACTTCAGAAGAGCCAGGGGGACTAGAAACCCAAGCCCCCATTTCTAAAGCAATTTATGTTCCTAAAAATCCATGTCAGTGGGTGTTGTGTCAGTTCTTATACAATTTTTGCAAATTGCTGTTATGGATTAGTCATAAAAAAAGGCAACTATACTTCACATTTGGAGTTATACTGTGAAGTTTTTCTAAGAGACCAGTTTGTGACTTATTCAATCCAAATACTGCTGCATTAAACATCAACATAAATGATACACAGTCTACCATATGGAGCCATATGTGAGCAAAAAAAAATTAAATGAACAGGACACAAAATTTTGAGTGTTAGGAACAACTAAATCTAAAGTAATCTTTTAATATCCCCTAAGTAATCTTTTAATATCCCCTCTATAGCAGAAGCTATTAATAGAAGTACTTTTATTTCTGGCCTTGTTATTTTCTTTAAGTTTTCTTGAGAATTTAATTTGCTTTCTGAAAAACACACCCTGATTTGTCACTCTTGGGAAATGCTCAGACTTTTTAGACCAACACCAAAGCAGGGAGTTCAGTTTTAAACTAATGGATAAATTTAGTGACATTAAAAGAAACTGTGATGAGGGGAACATCTGCAAATAAAGACATTGAGCTAGGTACTGACCTTTACATATCAGCCTATAGTTGTAGGTAATCAAAATTAAAAAATTGAAAAAGCTGTTCACCAAACATTCATTGTTGCTTTGACAAATAATATTAGACAGGAACATGGTAGTTCTCAAAATCACTAGAATTCTTACTCATACAGAGCAGTTGAATCTGCAGCATTTTCCTATCCATTCTTACTAGGTAGATTTAGCTTATAAACACAAGAAACAAAACTATAAAAAGAGAAGAAAAATTAAGAAAGACAAAGCAATTATTAGAGCTCCTACAATCTCCCCTTTAGCCTCTCAAACCTCAGTACTCTAAAGGTATATGGGACAATGTGTGATCAGAGGGACATCTTGCAATCAAGAAATGTGAAAAACATGGAGAGAAGCTTATTCCCCAAACTAAGCTTTTGGGTTAGAAATACTATTTATATGGTCTCTTTCTCCCTCATCAGAATTTCTTTTTCTGGAAGTTGATGCCAAAAATTGAAACCAGACTAAAAACTCATTGAGGAGAAAATGTTATTACCTCCCCAGCCACCCACTGGCTGTTCAAATAATATTGTATATATCTGTGCACTTCTGCATATTTATTGAATTTGTCAAGTTTTTGTTCCCAAGTAAAACTTATTGGCCCTGTCAAAAGTTCACCAGCTGCACAAGTGACTTTGATGGCCTGAGGAACAGCCCTGGCGCTAGCATCATGGAAGAGCCTGTGGCTTTCCTCTCCCTTTTCCAGCTGAGATTGGTATGTTGATGCATGGGGCCCAGAGAAGATACAGAAGGAGGGAAATTGAAAAAATAATAAACAATAAAAATATAAATTACAGAAAGCGCTCACCAAGCCATCCTGGTTTTATTATACGGCCTTGGGAAGGAATTTAGTATTTTCAATCAAACTATGTGGAATATGCATTGTAAACATTCTGCACCCACTGCTCAACATTTCTACGGCTTAGTCGGGGAAGAGCTGATAGGAATGTAGAGCGGTTTGCTACATGAGCCATTTAGTGTGGCTGATGGGCTGTCACCTGGAAAGAACAGGGCTGGTAGGTGTCACCTCCTCTTCAGATCACAGAGGAGGTGAGCAGGACTGTGGGGATCTGGGGCACAAAATGGAGAATTGGGCAGAAAAGCCCAATTGCAGGAAGGTGATGATCAGCACGCTGGTACTAACATCTTGCCTACCCCAAGAGAGGGAGAACAAAGAATGAAGACTTTGATAAAAAAATTAAGATTAACCCAAGTACATTTTTAACTTATCATTTAGAGGGCAGCACTAGACATATCTGCTGTGGCAGTCATTCATGCATGGAAGGTATCATATGTTACAAGTGCAAAGTGAGGGGGGGAACAAAAAGAAGAATGTTTTTGTCACAGAAAATGTGAGAGGCCAGGAATGTTCAACCTGTGGCTACTCTCTCATCCTCATACTTACACAATGGTTTTCCCAATGTGCTTAAATGACTTCTCCACAAATTCACGGACACTGTGGACCTCCCCAGTGGCTATGACAAAGTCCTCAGGCTCATCCGTTTGCAACATCAACCACATGGCCTGCAGAAAGATAAACAAAGTCAGATTCAGTGCACATGTAAGTGGCCTCCTTGGTACATGATATTGTATTACCGCATTTTTGATTTGGAAATAACTACACGTACACACACACACCCCAAGCTGGGGAAATTAGCACTTTCTTTACACAGTGGCTATTAACCAGTTCAGTGCAACTCTGAAAAGAGTTCAATTATTTCTTATTACTGAAAACAGTGCTGTATTTGATTTTCAATTTGTTTCACAGCAGGAGTTTCTGCAGGGGAGACTTTAATATGTTTACTTTTGAACACTGAGACTTGGTTTAGTGCTCATGAGCATGGATTCACTTGTTTAAAGCACTGCATGAATTGACATTGATACAGGGATAAGATCAAAATTTTGTAATGTTTCAGTCCAGAGTGCTGTTGTCTGTCTGCTACAGAATGATGTCAAACACACTGAAGCATGAAAATATGGATCCTTTTGGCTGCTTCTTCTGACACATTTGTTTTGCCTAAGCTGAGATTTTAATTAAGAGTAAGTATTTGAAAAGGTATTTAACCAAGTTAATCTGGTTTCCCTACTGAATATGTGTTGAATGTTACATATTGTAAGTACTGCAGAAGAAACTTTTGACACAGGAATGAGAAAACCCCAGTGGAAAAGCAACACAACCATTAACATCAGTTTCAGAGGACTGTTTGTGCAGCAAGAGTTTTGCAGTATTTTTTGAAGCAAAACTTCATCTGATTGCCAACACATTTGCATTTCATGGGACCAGCTTTTAATTCCCACGGCAATGTCTTCCACAGAGTCCTCTCCCACAAACAAGTAATGATGGGTGGGCGCCCCCTCAGAGGGCTGGCCAGCCAAGTCAGCATGAAAGCTGGAAAGCAGATGGAAAAGAGGTATTCCCAGACATGTGTGACATGTCTGAGATATCACCACAGGTACATTTCAATTTTCTGATGTGCAAGACAGTGCTCTAGTGACTGGACTGTTTGACTGCATAGGAGCTGTAGGTGTACAGAATAATTATTACTTCAGATCAATCAAAATGATGCAAACGCTTCTTTTCCTTTGGAGAGGAAAAGGGAATACCTGTATGGCACGACCCTCATTTAATAAATAACCAGAAAAGGGAAGCAAAATAAATCAACTCTCTCTCCATATGGTAAAAAGTACTGTTATCCTCTCACATTGTAATCCATGATGCTATTTGCATTGACCTCTTCACATCAGCTTTAAAGAAAACAACTTTAGTAGGTCCCTTGATGGTAGTGGATACTCTGCAAATCAGATTAATAAAAGCTTTGGGATAGCTCAGTTTCTCTTGGTAAATACCACCTGAAATATTCAATTTTTCCTCTCTATTCTCAATAAATCAGTGTCCTGCATAGCAAGGCAATACATTCCCCTTAAATGGTTATACGTGTGAACCATTTTTATTTACAGTTCTTATTTTATGCATCTTCCAAAGTTTTGACAAGATTTTATTAACATGTTCCTTTTGAACCTTTTTACTTCTTGCATGTGCACGGAAGGCTCGGTTTTGGGCAACTGCTGTGTAAGTCCTTGACATAAATTATAAATTGTGCTTTAGAGAGATGACCTGCTGGGCAGGACAATGGCAGCAACTTTATTTTTCCTTTCCAGGATTGAACATCCTAGCCAATGACGCAGAAATACCCAAATGGCTGATGAAACTCATCTTGTGGGGAGGAGATGTCTTAACTTGTATCTTTCATATGAGCTTTTTTGGAACACTGGGGTTTCCCTGCTGATTTGAGAGGTCACCGTAAATCACCAGCTTCTGTTTCTTCATGACTGGACAAGCTTGCAAGATTCTCAGTAGCAGCAGCTGCACAGAAAGGTAACAGGAGTATCTAAGATAAGTGCTTGATAGTTTTGGTTCTCCCAGCCTAGTCCCTGATTTCATAGACCTTCAGGCTTCCTTAAGCAGTCTAGGTGAAAGCAACATGCTTCTTTGTATGAGAGCGCACTATTTGGGCAAATAAGGATTTCCAGCATTAGACAATCAGTCAATCAGGGGCAGTGGTTCTCCTCCCAACACTGGTGGATGTTTGCTGTACATAATGAACTCCTTTTCTTGCCTTGACACTGTACTGTCAGTTGTATTGGAGAGAAATGTAAAAACAAAACATCATTTATTTGTAAAAATCCCCCCTTACCCAAAAATGCTACACTGGTTGACTGAATATGCAGTTAGCATAAGCACCTGCTATTAACTATGACCATTGGTGAAGTAATATTAATATGTCTAAGCGGAAGCAGATCAGACTTCTAACAATTTTTGCCACCCCTCCACCTTTAAACATCTCTGTATTGTAATTCCTTTGACACAGTTTCAATGCAGGCACTTATGCCAAGACATTCAACAATCCAGAGAGTATTTAAAATATTTACACATTACTTTTCATATTAATATGAAATAGAGTTGAAAGTTTTTCTTTACTCTAAAGCACACCCTACACTGAAGGAGGCAGCTGCAAAAGCCTAACAAAAAACCAGCCTTTGACAGCAGGCCTAATGAGGTTTTATGCATTTGGATTTATCAGCTCTTGTCTACCATTTCAAAAAGCAAGCAATGACTGCCTCAGCAATGTGACTTAAACTGCAGTAAATTTCAACAGGATCAACTTAGAAACGGTCAAACAATGCAGAAAGAGTTGCTAAAAGTGATTCTTGCTTCAAAACCTACCAGGAAAGAATGTTTAGATTAATGGTTACTTGAGAATCTATCATAGCCCACTATGTGGGCTCTTTTATTTTTTCTGGCATTCACAATTGCTGGCACTTAGAGTTACCTCAATCCAATCAGGTATGAAAAAAATTAACATGCTAAAAATTAGCATATAACAAAATAAGTGATAGCTCTCTTTTGCTTTGAGGAAGGTGACCAAATGCTGTTGCTTTGAATGGGTCTGCATGAACAGTCTGTAAAAAAATGCCAAGGCAAGCCAGAAGAGAGAAAAAACAATGAAGAAGTTCCACAGTCAAAATTATATTTCCTCAGGTACAGCCCATGACAGCCAATAAAACATACATGTACAGGCAGTAGCTATATCCTTTCCCGACATCAAGTGCCAGGAATGTGATTCTCCTCACATCAGACTAATAAAGGTCCTTGACCTATGAATTTCTAGGCATTTCCTTTAAGAATTCATATTGTACCAGACTTGAGTCTGAGAACGAGAGGAAAGGGGGTGATACAGCTCCAGGTTTATTTGTCATTACTGAATGGCTTACTGGTTTTAACAGAGGGGAAAAGCTTTGTTTAAATTTCCACTGAAAGTAATTAATGGTTATTGACTGGCAAATGAAGAACAGGTGACACTCTGAATTAGAAGATAAATGATCTCATGTTCTAGCGTGATAATGGGTTAGTAATTGCTACAAAGCCTCAGACTAGTGCGTCCCATCATAATGCTAGATCATGTCCAGAACACAAAGGCCTCTGTGTGAGAGGTATTCAGCCGTTCACCTCCTGATCCAGCTGCAGAGTGATTTGCTCCATTTATTCTCTGATGGACTGCACAACTGAGGCAAAAGTTCACCCATTCTCACCTTCCTGTTCACATGCTGAACCACATGACCCATGACATGGCTGAACTTGGATACAAACATTGCCCAGCTTTGGCTCTGGGGTATCTTTTAACCATCACAAGGTCATATATTTTAGGAATTTTTCTGGTGCAGGAACTGAGAATTGTGGATTTTCCTGTATTTCTTTGTAAAGGCTTTTTTGGATGGACTGACAGCAAGTAAAGAAATTCTTGTTTTCAGTTCTGCCACCCTCTCCCTAATTTTTTGCTCAGTCCAGATAACAAAATATGGGTAGATGTTTAAAAGGAGGAGAAAATTATCATGGAAACAATTCAGGCTTCAACTCTCTTAGAGTAAGACTCTTCCCTTAATGGCAAAAGTGACAAAATATATTTTTCATATTTGAATTCTGTTTGGCTCTAGTCTAGTGAGTCACAAAGTCTAAAGGCACTTCTATGTAATTTACTTTCAAAGACAGAAACCTAAAAGGAGATACGTAAGTAGTCTAGCAAGCAGACACACTTTTATGATTATGTGGACTAGGATATCTGTTCTGCATGCCTGAACTCCAGCCTCTGCCAAAATCTTTCCTCTTTCATCTTTCCCCTCTACCCTTTTCTCTATATAAACCCCTGCCAGTAGTAAGCACCATTTTCAAGCAACATATCCAAAACATGAACCAGTCTTCTCCCTGGCCAAATTTCTTTGCCTATGGAGTGGTTGCACCTGGGCTAGTAAGCCGGAAAACCCAAGTTTGACTAGCACAACCCCACACAGATACATTTTGTGCATGCCACTGCCACAATGGTTGTGATGTGTCTGCTTGTCTGGAGAATCTGCAGTATGTTGTAGATGTGTTTCACCATTAACTTCCAGTCTAGCATCCCAGTAAGAAAACATTTATTAACTGGGCTGTCATCCATGGATAACAAAGATCCGGTAGTCGAGGTTATGTTTAACTCCATATATTTGAGACTTTTGTTTCACTGTCTGCTCTTGCACTATGTATAGTTAAAATGGGCTCGTAATCAGGTATCTTCCTATTCAAGAGCAAAAATAAATTCAACTTTTAAGATTTTAAATGAGTTGATAATTTCTGCTCTAGAAATAAAAGACATTTTTTTTCAAAAAAATTAGCATAAAGCCTTTTCATATGTTGCATACAATTCAAGACCCAAAACAGATATGACTGAATAGGTCCCAGAATGGGATAAATAGAAAATGTTCCTGTTGGTACTAATTACTATTGCCTTGCACTGCTACATAGCAGTTTTTTCCAAGACCTATACTGTAAAAAAAACCACTTTCATACATATTTCTAGGTGTTATGCAAAGAATTCTGACTCTGTTTTTCCCACACATGGAGAAAAAAATAATCAAACCAAATCAGTAATGTTTACTTTAGGAGATGGAACAGATAGTTGCAGCCTGATGCATGATGCATTATCAGTGAGTTTCAGAGGCAAAGAAGCAGAGGCTGGTGAATGTCTAGCTCTACTTACTTATCACTGCGGAAGGAATGGGTTACCTCAAGGCTGTCAACAATCAGGGACCAATTTCTGACTAAGTCAGAAAACATCACCACCTGGAGAGACCCAACACTATTTTATCACCATTTATAGAAATTCTGTCTTTATGGTATTCCATACTCTATTGTCTAGAAGTGGGCAGAAGCATTCAGTGGGTTGGATATGGTAGTCTAGTGATCCCAAACATAGCTATCCTGCTGGGGTCACCACTGAGAAGGAGAATTGAGCATTTTGGGCCAAAGCATGATGAGCCTTTGCAGGGATGTGGGAGCAAAGGAGAGCCTTCTCCCCATATGGTGAGCACAAAGGCCTGGCATGACTGCTGTTCCTGTGTGCATCATGAGGGACTGTGCCACAAAAGAGAGGGCTATTGTACAGCCTCCCTCTCTGCATTGTCCCAACTCAACTGCACTGGCATTGATAGAGGCTGCTTGGCATCTCCTGTGCTGAGCAATGTGTGGAGATGTCATGCCCACGCACTTCCTGCCTGCCTGGGATGCGAAGCAGTTCCAGATGCCATCACCCGGCTCCTCCTGACACAACCCAGCTGACTGGCTGTGGTTTCTCAAGCTGCTACAGAACTGACCACAATTGATGGTCGTGCCTCAGAAAAGTGAGAGGACATTGACTCAGAGCTCTGAACCCAAACCAACTCCCAGTTCATCTATTTACTCACTTTTGGAGGGGCAGAGCAGGAAGAAAAGGTGCTACACTGGGGGCTGAGTCACCCACATCTGATTGACTTCTGCAACTGTTAAAAGAGTGGGTGTGTCCTGGGTGTACCCCGTAGGCATCAGAGTGTGTTATATAAAGAGATTATGTAAAGACACAGTGAGACTTTCATATAATACACAACAGAAGGGGGAAAAAAATCTCCTTACACATGTTTTGCACACAACAGGGGCACAGCACACATGGCTGAAAAACACCAGTGAAGCTGAAGTACAGCAGAAAATTGTTGTGATCAGAGTATATTGTAAGCTGCCCCTGCCTGACAGCCAACATACAGAAGTGTTGGGCATGATCCCATGCTCCCTGCCACAATGGGAGTTCAGTCTAGAGTAATGACTATTGCTTTAGTCCTTGTTTCTGACAATGTTATAGGTCAAGGCAAGCATGGCAGGGAGACTCTTGCCCAAAAAAAGCACAGGGATGTGCTGCCAGGCATGGCAATGCTCCCAAGAAGCCAGTGACAGCAGGAACATGGAAGTATGCATAATCAATGTACTACCATGCTTTTTTCCCCCCTAAATTACAACCCTTCTTGCTCAGCTACTTAAAAAGCAAGGGTACACACCCAGTAAGTAAGAACCTTACTGGGCTGTCACAGTTTGTATTTGAAAGGCAAACATAAGTTCAGGATTAAAGTAATTGTCTATCATTGCAATTGGTGACTTTTCACATGCTCAACCCTTTCTCAAAACCTCCAGCAATAGAGGTACTTCCCAAAAAGGGCAGGACACATGCCTCTTCCTTTCCTCTAAAAAGTCATCATCCTGTTTTCTCAGATTACCAAAAATCACAGCGTTGGTGCAAGATCTGTTGCTCAAGGAACCTTCATTCATGGAAAAACCCTTCTGAACACCATTTGAGTATCTATCAGATCTCATCAGTCTAAATACATTTTGATATGCTTCTTCCTTAACTGTGTAATGCTGAACATAAGGACTCCAAAGTCTGTGTACAAAGTTTTTCTTTCAGCTGTGTCTTTTCTGCTCATGCAGAGGAGACATTGAGTACTTATGACATGGCAGCTGCTTCCATTCAGAAGAGTGACATTTGCAAACCATAGACATCGCTGACACAAAAAATATAAAATGGGAACAGATTTGAGATGAAAACAATTTCCTCTGAGAGAAAAAAACACATCCTTTGATAAGAAACAATGGATAATTTACCTTAAGAATCCCAAGAAAATAAACAAACATCAAATCACCCAGGAGATAGTATGAGATAGGGACTCATTTTATAAACTTTCTCAGAAATTTTTGAAGCTTCAGTTGTGAAATTTCCACAGAAGCAATTTGAAGCATGCTTGCTGATTTAGTCAAATCCTATAATTTGGCTCTAGAGGTGAACTTGTTCAGAGCACAACTGTGTTCAGGTCCATGATATTTTCTTTCAAGTTGAAAGAGTATAGTTGATACATTGAAAGATAATATTCCAACAATTACAAAGTTACTAAGATAATAAAATACCTGATAATCTTTGTGGACCATCTCAAATGAAAACAATATCAATGTCTTCTAAAACAAAAGCCCTCACATCTGTAGGAAATACTAGGAAATACTGTCTAACTTCTCTCTCGTAAGTAGATAGGCCAATTGTTTTACAGATCCCAGGGAGGACTCGTGAAACTTTAGTAGGCAGTTCTATTAATAAAAACCACAAGAATTATAATCCAGATAAACCTTAAAGGTCAACCTTCCCTGTTAAGGCAACATGATGTTTCTCACATGGACCTCGGGTGAACACAAAGTTCTCATTGTGTTATCAATAACTAGATTACTCCTTTTTTTTTTTTTTTTTTCCTTGTGTCACTGAATGTCAAAATATTGTTCTTTCAATATGTGGAAGTATTTGTATACAGTTTTATAACTGATCTTTAGTTGCTAGCTGGAGGCAAAAAAGAAACAGTAAAGCTGCTTGTTGGGAAACCTCAACCAACAATGAAAATTAATATAGTCCTTTTTTCCTGCCAAAAAGTTTTGAACAGATTTTTAGGTCCACAATGGTTTGTTTATTCTTCAAGTGGTTAGATTGGAAGCGACATGTGTGACACAAAGTAAATTAATGAAAAAATACAGAAAGGATGCACATAATGCTCTGTTTCTTTCATTTTAATTTTGGAGGATATTGTCGCAATTGCTAACAAAGAGCTTCCTTAAATTCTGTTTAAGAGAAAAGGGAAAGAAATTCAAAACTAAAGAGAGAGGGAAAAAAATCTGAATTGCAGAAAGCATGTAAGAGTTTTAACCACTCAGATTTGAATTACATAGACAAGACTATAGAACAAATACGTTTCCCAGGCTCCACCTAGCAGACAATTCGGAAAGATATTTGACCCGCTTTCCCCTCCTTTTTACCCTTCCAGAATTAATTTTCCCAGCTATTTTTATATGAATGTAAGACAAAATACCTCTGCACAAAGAGGCAGGCTCCCATTTGACAGGATTACTCACCGCTAAAGTAAAGGGTTGTACCCAGGTTGCGGTGAGGGCAGAGAAGTCTTAGGGACCCATGCCAGGAAGGGCTGGTTGGGGCCATGATCTAACCACAAGAAAACAGATGAGGCTTTCAAGTCAAGTACTGGCATGTTCACTGGAGCAAAACTATCAGCCTCAGAATAATGATCACAATGTAGATATTGATCACAAAATGTTTACAGTGCAACATTTGACTATAAAAAGATCCTGGTTCCTGCTTCTAACACCTGTTTACCTCCTATTTCTTTCCGGGATTGCTTAAGCACTTACAGCTAAGCACAAGCTGACTTGTGCTCCTTTTGAGGGGGCCAGAGGAACAGCAGGATCTATGGGCCAGAGTACTACTGATCTCCACATAAACAAAAATGCTGTTATCCATACCACGACTCAGAAAATTATTTTCTCTCTCCAAATCTTCCTTTCCTTTCCTCCTATCTGTCAAAACTGCCTCTGCAGCTTGCTCGCTTCTCTACTCCAGGTTTGTAGGTCTGCCCAGTTCCTATCCAGTAATGGGCCCTGACTCAGGTTAAACCACTACTTGCACTCTAAAAAAATTGCTAAGAGCAGCAGAGAACTGCCAGAGCACAGGCAGATAGGCTCAGAGATAATAAAGAAGCACTTCATAATGTTTATACATGTTTGAGGGTGTAATTGGGAAGGAAGAAGAGTAATCTTTTAGGACATTAAGAGTAACAAAGCAAGAGCAATGAGACAAAATTTATGAACAGTTTTATTGAAAAAAAAAATGCAGGGAGAAAGAGTGAGTCAATAACATAAAATTAACCTGAAATTTGTTTCATAATTTATATTTCCCCCTCAAATTTCCAGAGTTCTTGCTTCACACTTTTGAACATCATGTATTTTCTCCTCAAACTGCTATGAATTTCCAAATTGTTACATTCCTGAATATTAATCTAAAATAATTGAATTGAAATGTTAATTTACTCCTCTTGAGAAAAATATTTATATTCATTGGGTTCTTAAAAATTAGAATCCTTGTCTGAATAATCTGTGCAAATAAAGAGCCTGCTGTCTTAAACACATCACTGAACTTCACTTTTTGATTTTACTGCAGTTTTTTAGTGCATTGGAGTTGGAAATAAGAAAGATTTCCACCATTAAGTCATTGTTACTTATGAGACAGTGATAAAATTGCACAGCAGGCACTGTTTCACTAACTATAAAAAGCAAGAAGTCACCTGAAAAAGAGGAAAAGGATGCTAAGGTAATGCCATTCCTGGTACAATGGATTTTTTTTCCTTTTCCTTTACCAGAACAGTTCAGGTGACAACATTTTGGAATTTGATGCTAAATTCTCTTGGCTGAGTACAGACTGAGACAAGCGCACAACTTTGATGCCTCGGGGATACGGTAATGCAATACAGAGGGATTTATTTTCTTTTTTATTTTTACCTCATGTCACAAGTTCAATTTTAGGCCAACAGTACCCAAAACGGCCACCATGTGATACAGCAGCTTATGCAAAGAGTCTGGCATTAAGTTTTAACCCAAGCCCTGGGACAGAGGAATCTGCCTCACAGACTTGCTGCCTCAGTGTTAACACTACAGTTGCTCTGACTGAGTTCCTCCGTGCTCGGGGTTGGGTACCAGCTCATGGTCTCTGCCATCCCAAACTGGGGCATGGAAATCTCAGCTAAAAAAAGGCAACAGCAAAATGATCCCAGAAACAAAAGGATGTGTTTTAGAAGTCTGGCTGTGCTGTGCAGATGTGAAAAGGCAATGTGAAGATTACTTTTGAGCATGCTCAAAAATACATTTGGAGGGCATTTTGCATTGACCTTCCCTTGGCTTGCTCTGGCCATTCTGATTCCACCCTCATTAGTAATTACTGTTCCTGCGACAGCAGTCAGTCTCACCAAATCCTGCGTCAGGGAAAGAGAAGGATCTGCACTGAAATCATAGATACGGCTGCTCTCCATGGGCTAGTGTCAGAATGGAATAGAAAATTTTATTCAGTTTGTTCCCAGCAATAAATACAATCCTGGCATCCTGGATAAATCCTTCACATAACAGCATGTGTTCTTTTATGCACCCTGGGAGCGATTCTATTTAAAGCCATGGAATTGTGGGTGTGAGACTGTAAGCACATCCACTTACCCAAAACAAAATTAAAACCTGTCTTATATTAGAGTCAGGAGAGCTGTTACGAAAAATGCAAACCATATGAAGTTTTAAGTATACTTATGTTTTTTATCTGTCTCTGTGCAGCATATACAATTGACTTTCACTGCCTGAGATGAAGTGACGACAAGTGTTTTACCATATTATTACAGAATACCCCAGTAGCATTATCACACTTCAACTTTTGCTTGCAATAAATCTCTGCTACATGTGTGTCAGAAGTCATTGCTCATATCACATCCAGACAAATTAAGAGCCTTCCCTCCCCAGTGGACATGAACGAGACTCCACACACTAGGTATCCTGCCATTAAGGCTGGAATAACTCCCGCAGGTCAGACACCGGGAACCACGTTCCCACACGCGTTACTTGGCAAGGGCCAGAGGTCTGTTCTCAGGCAAATAACAGTGGCACAGGCATGAGTCATTGCAGAATGCAGTGGATTTATCACCACAATGACACCATCATCCCTTATATGCTGGTTTCCATATGCAAGTCTCATTCAATTTTTTTATTCTTCTCAGAGATTTATAACTCAACTGCTGAAACATATTTCACATGAACACAACTCTCTGTTCTGTATATTTTTTATAGTAGCTATACCATAAACCATATTCTAATTACAAGGATACAGCTTCAGGTCCAGGCTGCTTATTGGTTTCAGTTTGGTCCAGCAAAACGATGAGCAGTATTCCTCATCAAATCTCAGCAGTGTTAATGACTCTCTTTGGGGACTTCACTAAAGCATTTAATCTTACAGCCCAAATTCTGCTGTCTATGAAGCTGGAGTCATAATATTTATGCAACTAGAGTGCTTTAAGAAAGTTAAGGGTAGTACAGACATTTCATCATGAAGTGCATTAGGTTTGACTTGGCACTTTCATAGTAAAAGGTGGGAATTCAAATATTCTTCCTTAATACTGACTAGCTCTGGAATAATTAAAGACAAAGTAGCAAGGAAATGTAAGAATGAGATCACACAGAAATCACTGTTAGATTACATTCTCCAAAATTCAACATAATAGACATTTCTTGAGATAGTGCACATTTTTTGTTATGATGCAAGAAATAAGTGAGATAACTACTCAGGTGATCAAGATACTAATAACCAAGAAACACTGGTGTCTTTTGCTCTCTTCCCTATATTTCAGAAAATTTATTTTTTCCCTTTTTGCATAATAATTGAAGGAAACTTGTAAGTTAGCTCTTTGAATATCCTCTCAGAGAAATATTCTGTCCTGAAAACCATGCCTAATTCCAGCTTCATGTGAAATCAATTTCATTGATTTCTACAGCCTACCAACATAAGAGAGGAAAGTGGGGCGTGTAGTTCATGTCACTGTAAGTAGCTCTTTGATGCCACAGTCTTTTCTGCAATTGACCCAAGAGGTAGTTGTAAAACCAGGTATGAAACAAACTGTTGCATCACATGGCAAAACAACAACTAAACTTACTATTAAACCTCCTCATTTAGAATTTATCCCCTTTTCAGCACAAAGAAAATAGCAAAGCATGAGACCACGTGGGAAGGAAAGGAAATAAAACCATCTTGCTGCACATCTTGGAGAAGCATCTAAAGCCTGAGACTACTGTATTCAGACCTCCCTTGAATCCTGCCCTCTCTAGCTGCCACCTCTCAGTCCCCATGCTGACCCCCTGAATCAAGCCAGATGGGACTGGCAGAGACATGTCAAGGAAGTGCTGAAAAGGTGACTTGGGTCTCTGGCAGCTAGTCTGGAGCTCATTTCTATGTGAAATCTCTGGGGGCTCCTGCTTTGCAATTTCTCAGGAATGTTTAATTCTCCTCATCCTTTTGCTGAGTCTCTCTGGAGAGGTCATGGAGGCCTGTGACATCCCTGGAGGGCACTGCCTAACTAAATTAGCATGAGATAACTTTGGACTCTCTTCCAAACAAGAAAATACAAGGGAGAGAATTTCATTAAAAGCAGAAGACTAGGTGATCCAAGTTAATCCCAGCCCAGAGCTGCTGCAGAAATGTTCTCTGTTTATATTTTGACTTTACTCTCTGTAACAGAGTTCACTGACTATAATGGAAGCTGTGTTAAGTGCACAACTTGACCTCAGTTGACCAAATCTTAGTTTCATAATAAAGACAAAAAGTGGGTTAGGCAGCTCTAAAAGGTCTGATTAGTTACTGTTTTGCCTGTTTGTGTGTGACTACATAGGGAACTGAGTGAATGGTAAAAGATAAGCACTGATGTACTTTATTCTTTAGATGAGCTTTTTAATCAAGAAACATTAATGTTTTAACATGCAACACTGCTATAATGCATATATGTGCAGGCTTAGCAAATACAACCAAGTCCCAAACTTGCATTTTGGGGTTTTTTTACTTGTCATTACTTGTGTGCACAGAGTTTTATTTGGGTTCCTTCAATGGGTGATGGAAAAAAAGGCAAGTTGGAGTAGAGGGAATGACATCTGCAGGCTGTTCTAATAATGTTTCCCATGCAACTCAAGGGCAGGGTAAGACACAAAGGTAGATCAACACACCCAGCAATATCCCACCTCATCTTCCAGCAGTGTAGCAATCCCAGCAACCACCAGAGCAGATAGTGCCAAAACATGGATTTGATTTTCTGTATACAAACAGGATAGGGAGCAAATCAGAATGCTTTTTACTTGGGCTGAGGTTGTTACAGCTCACACTGGGGAAACAGGAGATGAAACAAAAATGTACCCAAAACACCTCATTGCCTGAGCAATTGGGAAAAAACTTTTCATCTATGGGAAAAACTGAGCTGGTGAGACCCAGGAATTCACACTTCAAAATATTGTTAAATGTATTGGTAGTAATAAAGTGAGACCACCTAACTCAGTACAATATGAATGAAAACCACATTATTCTAGAAAACATGAGATTAGAGAGGGAAATCTTTATTAAATGCTGTTTATAAGCCAGTCCTGCATAACAGCATGCTTTGGCTATATTGGGACAAATCCTCCTCCTTCTGAGAAGAAAAGAAGAAAAGGAAAAGGTACAAAAGTTCATGCAGTTCACATTAAGGACAACCCAATGCGCTCTCTCCCTTCAGGAAGGAAATATTAGCATGGCCCCTTAGCTATACTCTGAGGGCAGTGATCTGCTGGGAAACATGATTTTAAGTCAGCAGATCTTGGGGCACCAGCAGGCTAAACCAGGGCTATTACTCCTGTCATAACTGTCTCTTTTTCACAGAAGGACTGCTGCTTTGCCATGGGTGCCCCGGAGTTTGTACATGTGCAGTTAAAAAGCAAATTTTCCCACTGAGCTTTTCCAGGAGCTGAGTGTCTGTTCAGTAAGTGCTTTTCCTAGTCTTCCTCAGAAAGATGAAATCATACGCCAAAGGAGAAAGTTATTCCAGCATGGGAGAGAGACTGGAGAAAATGCATCAAAATAACTTCCTTCCACAGTGAATATTCTTACCCACTCCTTAAAGCTTGCTTCATCACCAAAATCACACCCTGAAATCAGGCATGTGGGCCCAAATCCAGCCCCCCTGGAGTCAGTCAAATCTTCGCTATAGACTTCTGTGAGGATGGAATTTCATTCCGTATGAAGGAGCCTGTCACGGCCAAAGGCGAAAAAGAAAGGGTGTTTTCCACGCAGGCTCTGCTTTTCTACTTTTGTGCCCCTTGGGAAACTGGTGCAATTAGATCCCTATTATTATGTACTGGAAAGGCATATTTGGCACTGCATGTGAGTTTATGTACTTAAAAAACAGAGGGAAGTTTTAAATATAACTTACTCTCTTTCAAACACCAGACTTTATATATAAACAGTTCAAAGTTGCTATAGTCTGGTAAGTGAATAATTAGGGAAAAATAAGCATGTGAAATAGATGATTAGCTGGCAGAGAAAGAGTGCTAAATAAGATTCTAACCCCTTTAAAATGCCAAAACAAGGGATAAAAAGTCATATTTGTGTCCAAAAAATAATCCAACTCCAAATATTTGAATCAGAACCACAAGGAAGAAGACTTTACAGATATAGGCTTTTGTCTTTATTGTAGGACTTCCTGGGAAGGTGCAAATAGGAAAATTAACCCAAAGAGACTAAAGGTCTCTTTGTTATTAGACTGGATAAAGAAGTCACAAACATCTCAACAAATCTACTTATACATGCATTAAACACATCCTTTGTCACAATTAGAGTTCTCCTTTCCATCTACCTAAGTTCTGAACCCTCTCATCCTGTGGACAAGCCCACATGGGAGTTTAATGCAACTGAATTGATTTGCTATACTATTACATCCAGACCCATCAGCATACTGCTCTATGAGGAACAACATGTATGGTGAGTGATAGACTCTTACAGTTCTTACTACAAACATTCAATTTTCTTTCTTTTTTTTTTTTTCTTTTTTTTTTTTTTTNAAACCCAATTTTTATTTTTTTTTTTTTTTTTTTTTTCTTTTTTTTTTTTTTTTTTTTTTCTTACAGAGGGCTCAGCTTGTGTTCTGTTTCCTTAAAACATATTTTCTCCTTCTCGAGTTTTAACTGGATACATTAGTCTGCATTGTTCTAATCCTAAATTATCAGCAACAGTATTTTGAAGGATTTACCAAATAATCTGTTTTATCTGCTGAGAAAGCAGCAAGTTAATGATGAAGAAAATCCTTGCATTTTCAAATTCACCATACACAGGAGGGCACATCCTCAGATGTCATATGCATATCCTGGTATGTCAATTAGTCTGTAATGTCTTTCAGACATTTCTGGGTAAAAGTATCACAGTAACCCAAATAATCTTCAGCACATCTGAACTTTTACATGCCTCACCAGAACACACTTAGATAGGGAGGAAGGATTTTGTCTTTATGCCGCAGGGCAAGAAAGGAAGATGCCTTTTTTTCCAACTCCCCCAGCAATTCAATGCCTGGAGGAGAAACAGGAAAGAAACCATGGTGACCTCTCTGAACTTAGGGAAGCAGCTGCCAGCTCAGCAGGAGTAGCATTACTGATAGACTCAGTACCTACCACTGGAAGAAGCCTTTAAGCCTTTCTCGCTCTTCCTCCCCTCTCTCTTTCCTTCTCTATCTTTGACATCTTCTACCTCTGAATTATACAAATGGAAGAGCAAGAGAGAACTTTCAGAAACCTCAGGAGTCAACTTGTTATTAGACTGGATAAAGAAGTCACAAAGTTGAAGTTTCCAATTATCCATACAAAATCAAAACAATATAATTCTGTATTGAGCAAGCAAAGCATAACTTTGTTTAAGGAATGATTTATGTATCTTTTCTACTTTCTTGAACACTTTGTCTCTTGACATATTAATGTTATTTCTCTCTGAATTCAAATGTCCAAAAAATGTTTATGCTTCTAAAAAAGATTTAAACTTGGCAGACATGAAACAAACCTACGTCTCACAAGTAGGGAAACTTTTCACACAAAAGGAAAGTGCTGACTTTTCTAATTCTAGATTTAAAGGTACCTTTGAACATTTCTAGCCGGTTATTGCAATGAAGTTCAGAAACAACTTATTTCCTCTACCTTTGAGAAAATGAACTTATTAAAAGAACATAAAGCAAAACAAACAAATATGGTGAGGGGTATTTTTTTTTTTTTTTAAGATTAAAAGTGTGAGAAAGTCAGGGAAACCAGAACACAGTTGACATCCTGATCCTGAATATTTTATTACACAGATTTAACCTTATGCATCAAAGGGGACTTATGCACTTATGTGAGGGGAAAATACAGCCATGTTCCAGTACCAGCACCACACAGAGATGTCACACGACACTGAAACATGACTGCTGGTCAGTTAAGGTTTCTTTTTGTTTTCCCTGTTGTGAGGCCAAAGTAAATGTATCATCCTAAGTCTGGGTATGAAGAGCATTAAGTGAAAGCACTTACACTTGTGATGGGTTAAGTGCACCCAGTGCATCTGCTATCTTGGATCAGCTACACAAAGCAATATGCAACTCTGACTTAAGTGCCTGTTCTGTTTTCTTTTTCTCTTTTATTTTTGTTGTTTGGGTTTTCTTCCCCCCCACCAGCCCAAAATCCAGGACAATCAAGCAGCTTCATCAAGCTCAGACCTTTTATGAAGTAGTTTAGGCTCTGCAGGTAAAGGAAAGAGTTGATATGGGGCTCAGAGAAAAAGGCAGATGAAGAGGAAGGGGGAGGAGAGAACATTTTCTGGCATCTGACCCAGGTTTAAAACTGTGTTTCATTTTCTAAAACAAAACCAAAACACTCCTCCAACTTTGGGAAATCCTTAGAAAAACAACAAAAACATTGTTTCAGAAGGCAATTATGGTTGCTAAAATGACACATCACTTATGAATGGAAGTACTTAGGAGAGAGTAAACTAATTCTTAAGGACAATAGCAAACACACATTGGATCTAAATTTGCCGTTTCCTTGGCACTGTTACATTGACAATTAAATTATTCAAGATTTGTACTACTGTAACAAAAAGCAGAGCCAAGACCATTATTTCCATCACTGACAAAGAAATACTTATATCCTAATTGTGCAAAAGTTTTAATAGAACCACAGAATGAATGATTTAATCAGTAAATGAAACACAGAAAATTCCTAATAGTAGTAGGGGTAATAGTAGTAGTAGGAATAGGAATAGTAATAATAATAACAATAGTGATAAGATTGCGGCCATACATTACAAACACACTAGGTTCAAAGTGATGCCTCTGTCTATCAGGTGTAGAAGTCAAGAATTTTATTGCTTTATCCTGTTAAATGTTACCTACAAAAATGTAGAGCTCAACAACTCAATATATGCTTTGAAAAACTCCTGTAGTTAATTAGTAAATTAGCATAGGCGAATGTGTCCAGTTTAACAGCACCCCAAGAGTACTGACAGAGAAATCAAAATAGTAGCCACTAAAACTCAACCAGTTCACAAGTCACACTTAAGACTGTATTTTTAAATGAAAAGCCCACTTTTTATTATCTGGTAAAAGTAATGCACTTTTTTATCAAGATCACACTTAAGGCTTTCAAATGACATTATTTATAAGGACTCCAATTTTGAAAGAAAGAGGATAAATACTTCAAATTGCATTTCCCCCCAGTCCCCTCTATTGTACAGCCAACCAAGTTCACAACAGAAAACTCTTCCCCCTCCTCCTACATATTTAGTGTAAAACAGACAGACACAACTTTTTTGTCTTGTTTACTAAGGCTTATGGACTTCACATGCACTTGGTTGTGTGCCCAATAACTCCTGATTTCCTACTGCCTTATTCCCATCAAAATTTGGCAAAGGAACAGCAGGACAAAAAATATTAAATTGCTGCAAGTCTGGCCAAAATAGGAGTTGACAAAGGGAGAGATACCCTGTTGGATGGCTAAGGAAATGGCCAAGCCTGAATGTAACCAGGGAATGCACACAGGAAGGAGCTATTACAAAGGACCAGAATGTATGGGAAACTTCAGGCAGAGGTTGCAGTTCATATGAGACACCCAACCATGTGTTATAAAACAAATGGCTTATTTACAGAACAACATCTTCAAAAAATGGAGTTCAGACTTGCCAGCTTTGGTGAAAGATTGTGCAGAACCACAGTGTCTGGGTTTTTTTAGTTTGTTTCCTTTTAAATGCTGCTGGCTTTGCATAGCAACTAATACATAATGGAAAGGCTGAACTAATACACAAATGGAAAGGCTGAACATACCTTGCACAGCACACCTGACCAGCAGTATGAAATTTTGAGTGAATTTCCCCACCAACTTCTCCTATCCTATCCAGGGAAGTGCATGGGATGCTGGCATGGAAACCCTTTGCTCTTTCCAGTCAGATGGATAGTTCAGCTTCAGTGTCCCCAAGAGCAGACAAAGAGGGCTGGGAGAGGCTGAGGGCAGACCATGACTGGTCTGGAGGGCCACAACAATTGAACATTGCTTCCTGCAAGGGTTAAGCCAGGAAACATCTCCTGTCTTATCACTGCAGTGCATGCCCAGCTCTGCTGATAGCATCTGCTTGCTCACCCCCAATTCTAGGCAGCTTTATGCATCAATGGTGTAAATATGACACCAAGGGGGGCGCCCACTACCCTCCTGTTTTAAGTGGATTGACATATAGAGGTTATTTTGATCAAGCAGAGGAGAAAATGCAAACAACAAAATGTTGGCAGTTCAAACTGGCTTTCATTTCCTAGTGTTCTGCGACAAAATTGGTTGGGAGGGATTGCTTATTTCCCTTGTCCTCCCCAACTCATCCCAGAAAGCTCTCAGTGTTGATACCCCTAGAGGTTGTACCCATGGATCTGTCTGTAGAGGCTGGACAGTGGGGAAGAGGACAGAGGCTGGACACTGCAACCACAAGGGAAGAACAAATATCTGCCAAAGAGCTGTATAAACTGTCATCAAGGCACCTGGATCAGCCCTGATCTCACCAGCAGGCATGGCTGCTCAACTGGAACACAGATTCTTTGTACACGTGCCAAGACATTTCATCTCTTAATTGAAGTAAAAAAGTCCATATATCTGAGTCTTAAAAGGAAGCCATTCTTTCCTTGAGCAATCCCAACATACTAAGTCTTTCTAAGCACACCTTCAGTCATGACTCAGACCTGGGAATTCCACTGAGGAAGAGGAAGGATGCACTGCAGCAAAAACGCTCACTAATCCAGCCAGATTACTGTGCCCTATTGGGCAGGCAGTTAGAGGTACACTGGAGAGTGTATCCCGTCTTTGTGGTAAGAGAAAGCTGGCAGGTCTTTTATTTTATATCACATTGTGGCATCTACCAAAATCCCTTAGAAAAATTTTACAACTAGATACTATACAGCATTTTTTCCATCCATCAACAATGCAAAGAGAAAGTATTCATAGCTATTTGGAAGAGCAAGCTATATTAGTGTCCTATAAAAAGCATTAAGCCGTCTTCTTTCCATAATAATTTCACAAGTAGGATTCTTTTCATAAGTATTTTTCTTTAGATGTTGTCTGTGTGTGTTCAGTTTGCAGCTCCACACCATCAGAGGCATACAGGGGTTCTTGTCTCTTGGTAAATACTATGTAAATTTGTTCCTATGATTACAGCACTTGCTAAAATGAGCACAGTAATTAGGAGGCAATGCTTACTTTATGAATTTTCCATAGTACGTTTGATGCTCCAAGATAAATCTCCAGTTCATCAAAATAGCTGTGCTTGTGCTTAATTTCAAACATACCTTTCCTCCACCACAATTAAGCAAAAGACTTGAATACATGCTTGTTGCTTGGAGGGGATTAAATCTGTGGACTTTAATTAGATTTATGCCAGACTGAAGTTCTTCCCTGAACTGAGGCCTGTGAAGTACAGTGTTTTGAAAGAGGAAGTGCTGAATGAAAACTAAGAGAGATTATTCAGATTATCATTTGAATATGAAATAATACTTTATATTTTTCATATTCTGTATGCATTAGCTATGTAAACCATATGTCATCATCCATAAGGAAGACAGTAAATGCTTTTAATTTATTTGATGTTATCCAATTCCGTTTTAAAAAATCTCACACTTATATCAAGCCTCATAAATAGTAAGTTAAAGTATAAAAAAATCAAACACTTTTCCTTGTGAATTAGTTCTAGGAGAGGATACAGAAAGGCTGTTATAGATGAAATAATCATATGTTTCTTAGGCAATTACTTGTGGCATTTCAGGACAATGTCTTGATGGACACATGAATCTATTTTAAAAAGTTTGGTGATAACTTTTCTAAGAACATACTGTACTAAGTACCTTAAAAAATTTCTTTTAAAAATACTTTCTACATAATGATCAGTGGAGTAACTTCCATAAGAGAACTAGATACTAATCATAATTTGAAATCAGACAGACAGGAAATCGCCGCACCCTACATTAGTGAATGCATCCAGGTCCCATGGTAGTCTTTACAGTGAGTTTAGATTGTCTGTGGGAAATGAAATCACGTGCCAAAGGCCAAGTAAACCCGAAATTAAAATTCACAGTTATGTCTCCCTGTTGCATTCATAATCCTGCTTATTGCCTCTTACATCATTACAAAGTGTTCTCCAGAACAGAACACCCTTCTGCTGTGCTATGTACACCACTACACGCTATAGGCTGTCCAAGTTTTGCTCCAGAGAACCAAGTATCACCTACTCAGTCTTAAAAATCATGCTCAGGGTCATCATTCAATTCTATGTGGTGGTCAGACTCTGGGATACTGAGTGCCCAGGAATCATCTGCTGCTAATTCCCAGGTTTGTTTTGCCACAAGCCCTCTAATTCACTTTTGAATATTATATTCTATATGATGGCAACAGCACCTACACTCTACACACTATTACAGAAATGAAAAGTGTCACTTCAATTCTGTAAAAGTTAGCACTGCAATCACTTGTCATGACATTTCTGGACAATGTCTTCATGGACACGTGCATATATTTTATATAGTTTGCTGCTAACTTTTCTTTTACACATATTTGTAATACCTACCATCTCTCCAAAGTTCATATTCAGTGGTCTCAATTCCCTTCACTGTTGTTTGCACGAATGGGAATTAGAAACTTTGATGACCTGGTGAAATCACTCGCTCAAGAAATTAAACCAAACAATAAAACTAAGTAGCCTAAATATTGTTTAGCAGAAATGTGGCACCTGCAATCCATTACTGAAAGAACTCAGTGCCATAAAATATAGTGATCAAGTTTTCAGATAGCACAAAAGATGTTAGTAGAGAATGAAAATAAAGTAAGTTTATTTTCTTCTGGTTCTAACTTCATTTAGATTTTGTAGTTGGCAGCATGTCAGGACCAACAGGCTTCCGGCAGGAGATCATTATTTTAAAACATTAACTCCCATGTTAATGTTTGATTTTGCTAATGTTTAAATTGGGATATATTCCTGAGCAGAAGAATGGAGGGGTAAAAAGATCACACACAATGCTTTTTCTCCAGTAAAAGTAGCCAGAGGTGGGTTACAGTAAAAAAATATAAGCTAACATCATGTAACAGATGTCATAAAATTCACACAGGTAACTGCTAAATCCAAGGTGCAGGAAAGACAAGAAAATACAAAGAAAGAGCTTAGTGATAACAGAAACAATTTATTTGGCATAGGAACCTCTGCCAGATTCCTGCTATCCCACTATTTGAGTGAGGGCTCCTGCAGAGCATCAGCCTTCAAGCTGTGTGTCATCAGAGAACCAGTGCTCTGGAAGAGACCTAAACCTCAGTCATCAGAGATCCCACCATACTTTTAATGAATACAGAGATATCAGGTCCTGGTCAAGTACCACCTGGGTTAAATAACTGGCAAGCTAGCATGGGGACTGCAAGAGTGGGAAGTCAGAGATGAATCACAAATAAAAACAGATTGTAGAAACAGATATTCTTAAGTTACTCTCAAACTTAACTCCATAAAATAGCTGATGATCTCATGTGGGTTCACTAATGCACCCATCAAAATAAGAGAGTAAATTTTAAAAAAAGCCCTACTGATTTTAGTCACAAGTCACCAAGGAGCTCTGAAGTATATGAGCTAACTCTGAATTGGGTATCTCAGGCATCAGAGTACACAGGACCCACTGCGTGTAGTTCCCTGCTGTGCCATCCACTCCTGCAGCCACATTTGTCCCCATCCTCCTCACACTTCTGACTGCATCACATATATTTCACCCTCTGTTGATAGCTTGGTGTAATACCACAGCCATGCCTCAAAATTCAGCTCACAGCTCAGCTAGTTTCCAAGTTTTTTCATAACAGGAAATGTGATTCATACGTATCTTCAATTATATGCATCAGTGTAAAACACTAAGCTGTTGCAATAGCAAGGCCTGGGTACCAAAACTTTTCCAAAATTCCAGGGTGGTTTTACAGAAGAAAGGCTTTAATGCCATGATTTTCCAGTGCCACTTTGTGTGCACTTTAAGAAGACCATGCCTCCAATATGGATACCCTGCTCTGAGCAATTATGGAGCACTTGTCCTCTGCAAGGAGAAGTCTGACCAGAATCTCAAACTTCTCTTTACATAACAAGCCACCCTGCAGAGAGATACTAAATTTAGATATAAATGAGGCTTCATCCATACTTCAGAGGGCTGATGGTGGGTCATGCTTATGGGCAATCTAACCAACAAAAGACAGCAGAAAACTGCAAACTAGAACAACTGCTTCTGAGATGACAGGGACTATTCCCATTCGTTTTAGTCAGCATGATGCAAAACACAAACTTTCGTTACACTGCATCGGGAACAGGAGTAAATATTGTAATTTTCTCTCTTAGCATCTAAAAGTAACAATGCAGATTTTCATTCCTGTTGTGCTTTTGGCAGTATGAAATGACTGGTTATTTGTCGAACAAACTGGTGGGAAATTACAGAAAAAAATTTAAAACACAGAGAGCCCACATATAAGAATACTGCCTTTTTTGAGGATTTTAATTACCAGAGGTATAACATCTGCAAGCTGTTTCTACTGCAAAATAACTGGTTTGCATAAATGCTAGCTAGTCAGTAGCTCAATTATTACTTTGTTGTCTTGGGTCTAAATATTGGAAGTAGAAGTGTAACTTAAAACAAGAAATATCTGTCAAGCAGGAAAGCTTAAGATACCTTTTAATAATATACCAGAGAGCTGCTTTATTGTGTTGCTGCTGCTGCTGCTTCTTTTGAACTCCTAGATAATATCAGATGAGGAACATTATACTGTTCTATGCACATTTCCCTCATCACCACAGTATCTGAAAAGCTTCCAGCAGTTCATTAAGCAACGTGAGTAACCTCCCTCATTTGTGGTTTCTCCGCTCTCTCTCTCATCCTCTCTCCAAGGGAAGAGCTCTGGGTGCACGTGTGTGTGTGTGTGTGCACAGTGTATTTGGTTATTATTGTGCTGGTTTGGTTATTTTCAATTTTAAATTTTACTATGTGCATGCTCCCCTGCATTTATAGCAAAGGGATACACGGCTTTATCTCACTTAACTTCTGCATCTGCTATTTGTGTGTTACTGATCAGAGCCTGCATTCCTTGCCCTGCCTCTTTGCTTAAGCACACTTTCTCTGGCTGTTCTTCCATGCTCCTAAAGGACACACAGCAAGTGGATGCACAGCACAGAAAAGACCAAGTCAGAGGAGGAGAGTGGAAGGATGGAAGCAAGGTCCCATAACTTATGCAGGCCATGACATCACAGCTGCTGACAGGTTTCACATTTTGTAAGATGAACTCCTACAAAAATCTCTCTCTCTGCTATTAAAGTGTAAGCATCATTTGAGAGTCCCCCATAAGGGCATCTATGAAGTTGCAAAATCTGTCTACTATGCACAAGGTGCAATATATAGGGGTTTTGTTGCCATCACACAGCTGTGTGGATGAAGATGACTTTTCACAATGCAGATAGGAAAAACTTCAAAAAGCTAAGCCTGACTCTTCCCCTCCATTATGCTAGCATATGCAGGGCATAACTTCACTAACTCAGCATATTTCTGCACAAGAAGAGACATCTTGGTAGCATATGTGTAATTTTTTAAAGCCCAGAATGAAAGACATTATGATAGGTAAAGTATTTAAGTTAGAGTGCTGTAAGGATTGTGGAGAGCTATTTCAATCTTTATGCATTTGTCAAATCTGGTATCAAAACACTGGGGACAGTTTCAGTTCCCCCAGCCAAAATTTCTGGTATCATCACCTCTCTCAATTCAAATTCATATGCATGTCTAGCTGTAATAAGCAATATAAAAATGCCCTCAATTTTTGCAAATTTTTCCCCCAGTATATCTTGAAATGGCTCAAGAAAAAGCAGTATTTTTTGGGTTTTGTTTTGATGGTGAAAATGCAAGAAAGAAACAGAAGATGACTCTTCAAAGTCAGTCAACAGATTAGGCCTTAGCCCACAGTGAAACTTCAGGGCTCATACACCAGTTTGATCCCAAAGCAACATAGTCACAAAAAAGTCTCTGTTAACCCTAACAGAATCTACTTTAGAATGAAAGAGAAAATTACTCTGATGTTCACTGCTGTAGATACAAAATCAGCCTTTTTATTTATTTATTTATTTTTATTGGAGATCTGGCCCAGGATTATCTGCTGTTTGACTGTTGCCATTCAGAATACTTGCAGAAGGATAGGAGATCCTATCCTCTCATTCAGAAGGAGACAGCTAATGAACAACTGAATCTTTAATTTTGTGTTGAGGATACTTCTGGAAGATTTTACTATCCCAACAATTAAAAAAGAGGAAGGCCAGGGTAAAGTCTTGGATCCCTTAATATGAAAAAGGCTGGGAATGGAGTTAAGCTGCCTGACTGATGAGCAGAAGAATCTTCAGGGTTTGCTTGCTGCCTTCAGGCATCAACGTGCCCAGAAATGACACAGGGACCTGTGTGTCAGCTGTCACTGCAGAGATCTCACTGAACATTAAAATACTCCCTGCATCAGGCAAATACAATGTCTGGTGTAAAACCAGCCACTCAAAGGCCACCTCAATTTTCCTTCAGCTTACTGCTGCCAGTGAGAACAGATGGGGATTAAAAGTAGGGGACAATTTTCCCCCTCATGGTGGCTCTCTTGCTTGGGACTCCATGAATTGCAGTACAGAGGTCAACAAGTGCCACAATAAACTAGAGCTTGCTGTTTCCTAAAAGCCAGCAAAGTCACTCTGATGTTTAGAAGTGTCATTTAACTCCAGCCAGTAACCAAGCTACCCCAGCTGAAACCATCACAAGAAGAAAATCGAGAAATTACATCTTTTGAGACAAATTTCTTAAGTACTTAGGGTTTTTTAGCTAAGCCTTCTAATAATTTGGATTGCTTTTCACCTTGAAAGAGTTTTGCCTCTGAAATACTCTCCTGGTCATGATTTGTTTTGTCAAGTTGTCATTTTTTTGAAGAAGTCATCTTGGTCAAAATATGTTTTATGGTCAAAATATGTTTTATGGTTTTAAGCTGCTGCCAATTGCCTGAAAATTGAAGAGTGGGTAAAATTCAAGATAGATGTTTCTTAGGAAAATATGGAGTTTGATATGTAGCAGATATGATGGGGATTTCCACAGTTGTCTTGGGACCTGAGACATTTTTTCTTTTTTTTTTTTGAACAATAGGGACACAATTATTTTTCCCACAACATATCTCAGCTGCTTAGACCTTCTTTTGGTCTGCACATACTGTAGAGGGTAGGCCAATCCTGTCCTCTTATTCATGGATCAGACTTTTGCACCTAATGGAGAACAAAAGCACTGCCTCCTGATCCAAAGGGATCAGGAAAGGATGTTACAAAGATGACAAAGAAAGTGTAAGCACAACTTCTTGAGTGGGAAATGTGTGTTGCTACAAAGCAATGAATAATAGATGCACGAACAATTGTTTTCATAAGTAAGTAGGAAGAGAAAGGCCCAAAGTAATCTGATGTTTCTTGTGGGTCGTTTCTTTTTCTTAAAAAAGAAAGAGTAAGTTACATATTGTTCAGACATTTTTTGGCTTAAGCTTAAAGGGCCTGCATGCAGAGTATTCACACTGGGATTCTGCTCTTTTCTCTCAATAACATTATTTCAACTATTGAGTCTTGTTGCCACTGGGAAAATATGAACATTTCAACAAAGAAAAATAAATTGCATTTGTGTTCTCACTTCAACTTCCAGATTCTTGGTGGAGAGGAGCCAGGACAGTGTTTCAAGGTGCTGACTATCTCCTTACAGCAAAACAGAACAGATGGGACAGAGCTAGGCTGGGACCCTGCAGCTAAATGCAAACACATATAAGTCTTGTATCAGAGTAAGGCTCTTTCCTCCCTTTACCCTCTCTACTTTGAGCACCTTAGATTTCAGAATATGGACATCTAAACACAGCAGCTAGGAGGGAGCCATGGCACATTTGGCTCATGCACTGCACCATGTGCTGCTGGAGTTCGGACACTGTCAGGAAAAGCAAGGTTTGCTCCTCTCCTTTGGCACCTGCAACCTCAGAAACCACCAGCCCCCCTATTCTCAGATGTAGCTTTCCCCCAGTGCAACAGGAATAATCCCCTCTTCCTGGGATAAAGCTGTATGCCAAGGGCTCCATGATGGCCTGGCACTTCAAGACCATGGAAATGAGGGGGCTCCACAATTTACTCCTGTGCATTTGGTGTCAGTGGGCCCTGCCACTCTGCCAGCTTCTGCAAGATGTGCACAACCACAACATTTGTAAACACAACCCTAGTGCATATCCACACAAACTATTCACAGGAGCTAGTTAAATAAAACATGGCATTTGCTGGCTGTAAGCAATGGAGAGAGGGAGGGTGTGAAACATGAGCCTAATCTGAGTTGGGGAGCTGGGGTGAAGAGGGTTACAATCCACATTTACAGAACACTTTTTGAATACCAAAAGCTTTCCTCTTTATAATACAAAAACTTCGTTCACTTTAGTTCACTCACCATGAATAACGAACTGGGGAATTAAAAGCTTTAAACCTGTTAAAGAAGGAATATTAACTTAAGTATAAATATAGCTGAAATAATCCAGACAGTTTTATGACCTTACACCCCCAAATGAAGGTGAAATGCAGAATTCTTTCCCCAGGAATAGTGGTAAACACAGCTAACAGATGGAAGAGCTGAATGGAAATTTCAATAAAGTAGGCCACAAAGAAGCATTTGTAAGTGCAGGGGTGCTCACTTAAAAAAAAGGGGGAAAAAAAAAGAAGGCTAAAAAATGGAACTTTGTTTTATTTTGATAGAGTGCCAAAACAGTACTGCATTCCTTAAAGAGCAGAATAAAGGAACGAGTTAGACTGGCCTTCTCAACACCTCAGCAAAAGCCCCCATGGGTCTCATTTTGCTAGGATGACTATTTATATGACAGGTAAGGGAATAATTTTGTTGGATTCAGTTACACTAGGCCTCCCTGACCCCTGGGTCAAAAGAGCAAATGCAAAAGTGACAATGTGGATAATTGCCTGTTTAGGATAATGGAATACTGATTGAGGGTCAATTATTATAACACCTGAAAGATAAATGAGCTGATGTGAAAGGTTCAGCAGAGGTAGCAAACAAGAACTGTCTGCATGCACCGTGCCATGGCTAATAATGCAGAGTACAGACTGCTGCATTTGATAGCAGGGAAGCACATTCCCTGAGCTGAACTACTAAAGCTGAGCAGTTTCCAAGCCCTAAAATATCTTAGTTTGTGAAGTGTGCTGTAAAATAGAAATTCAGCACCACTGCTCAAAGCTGCAGGATTAAGTTAATATTATTTAACATGCTACACAATTAATTTCCATTATAACCCTTGTCTGTGCCACACATCTCAGAGTTATTCTTTCTTCAGTCTCCTGAGTGAATTTTCTTCCATTGCCATACAATTAAAGAAAACCAGGTTTGACATTTGTATTTCTAAATCTAACCAAAGGGGAAAAACCATTCAGGCCATTACTACAGTGAGCCACTGTGGTTCATAGAATTTTTTAGAAACTGAATATTGTCAATAAATGCTTAGAAACTTCTGTGCATGTGCCTGTCTTGGTTGTGTTGCTGTGCATTGCTTTTGCATGGTATGACTCTTGGAATGCTTGTTCCTCACTTTGGTCTTCTTCCTGTTTCCTGTGTCTCACAAAAAACAAAGACCCTTCTTTCCCCCTCTACACATCATGATGGCACAGGGTTTAGGCTGGAAAAAAAGCATCTTCAAGGGTAAAGCACAACTGACCCCTCTTTAGGGTTACAGTCCAATTAGAAGTTGGTCACAATTCTCTCCAGTGATTGTTTTGTCTGGAGAAAAGGAGGCTAAGAGGAGACTTTCACTCTCTACAACTACCTGAAAGGAGGTGGTGGCAACATGAGGGTCAATCTCTTCTCCCAGGCTACAAGTGACAGGATGAGAGGAAATGGCCAACTAAGGTTCAGGCTGGATATTAGGAAAGATTTATTCACTGAAAGAGTGGTTAAGCATTGGAACAGGTTTATTGTGGAAGTGGTGGAGTTACCATCCCTGGAAGTGTTAAAAAAAATGAGTGGATGTGGCACTTTGCAGTATGGTTTAGTGAGCATGGTGTTATTAGGTTGAAGGTTGGACTTGATCTTGGAAATTGTTTCCAAACGTAATGGTTTGAGTAAGCAGACAGCGAGTGTCCAGACACCTAGAAAGCCCACCTTGGTGTGCAGAAAGTGTTTCCAGATCATTTGAAACGTCCATCTACTCATAGCATGAGACGAATGAGCAATAAGAAACACATCTCTATGAACAGCAGAGCTCTGATAAAATGCTCTCAATGTAAATATTCATGTCTCAAAAGTATGCCACAGCAAAAAGTGTTATTTGGAAAATATTTCACTCAAGTGAGATGAAAAGGACTTGAGATCTGCTGCAATAAACCCACAACTCAATGTAAGCCTGCCCCAGTACTCTTCCATAGTGGCATGAAAGGACCGTGCCTGCTTTTTCTCCTCAGCCTCTGTGTGAACAGGGATCTTGGAAAGAGCAGGAATAAGCATGTCTAGATCTCTGTGACACTGTCAACAGAATACATTTGAATAAAACAGGCTGCCAAGAAAGTGAATATATGAAACTATAGCACCTTCAAGGGGACTTGAAAGTGACCACTGTATGAGCATAGAGACAAGGACATTGCCCAGTTTGGCTGCAACAATGTGAGTCATTCCTGCCCTGTGCCTTTCTGTTAGATGTGATTATTCCTTTGGTTGTTACATGATTGTTAATCTTCCAAACTTGTAATTTTAGCACAAATCTATCTTTTTAAAAAAATTCCAGCTATAATGACTATAACGCCGTAGCAAATGAATTCCTCCGTCTCTCCAACTGGCATATCATACTCTTATATTTCATTCATACTCATCGTGTAAGCTGGGAAAAGATAAATTACCAGATCATGAGAGGAACTCTCAGTTGATTCCCATCTCTGTTTTATTTGATGGGAATATCACTATCACTTCAATACCATCAGTTGCAGGAAAAGTAATTTTGATGCCAAGCAGGAGTTTCAAATCCACAATGAAACTCGCTTTTCTTTAAGGTAAAGTATTAAAACTAATCAACTTCATAACAAGCCAAGTGTCCTTGGAAACACCCCCTAGTAGGAACAACAAGTATGGAGAGTAAGTCACATGATTTCGGGTAAGAAAACAAAACAAAAAATCCCAACCCTGGGCTACCGATCAAACACTGTCTCACAGTGACTAATTTCTGACTAGAACCCTACTGCTTCGGTTTTCCTTTCCCTCAGACGAGATGAATCATTGCATGCAGGCTGACAGAAACAGAAGGCATCTTTTTCCTTCAACTGCCAGACCCCTCATGATTTTCCTGTATGACAAAAGTCCATCCGGCAGTGATGAGAGATTTCTGAAACTAATTAAAGTCTTCAAGGCTTAAAAGATTATTGAAATCTCTTCTGCTGTGGGGATAAGCTAGTTCTTATTTCAAATATGATGTATTTTCTATTCCACTGCATTCAGCTTCTGCAGGGAGCATATCCCTCAAATGTTCCACAGTTTAGAAATGTCTCTCATTTTACTCTCAAAGCTATTTATCTTCCTTGAAAATTTCATACTTTTGTGCTTTTGTTATTTAAAAGTCCTTGTAGCAGTAAAATCGAAACAAATCCAAACCTCTACAAGCTGAGCTTATAGAAAGAGACACACAGTTAAAGAAATAAATCCAATGATGTTCCCAGTTCTGATGAAACATGGTGCTTTTTATTCCACACTTGGTGCTGGCACTCCGTGGGAGCACAGTGGGACTCCCCATACACACTATGTATGGGGCACTCGTGTTGCTACTTAGGCTATCCTAACAAAGCATCCACAAACAAAACTTGCTCCTGAAAAGAGTTGTGAAGAACCATGCTGGATATTTCAATTTTTCATAAACTGTGCAAACTGTTAAACACGGGCCTGAATTCTCAGAAATTACAGGAATTGATTACTATGCCAAAACACCACAGAGCCCTGTGGAAAGCACCATTATGTTTTGTTCTGTAAAAGTCCCACAGGGGATTCTTGTTCTGAGGCTACTTGTACAACATAATCAAGTTTCCAAGAGCAGCTCTGCATGACTACTGTGTAACATCCACCAGGTGAAACTGGAAGGTGACAGTTACCATTACATCTGTCTCTTGAAAGAAATGCTGCTGCTGAATGACTAGAGAACGAGGTGTGAAGCCAACTGATTCATTAGCCCAACTCCACAATTGCAAAGCAAACTTTCCTGCAATAGTGAGAGAAATAGCCCCAAAAGAGACCAGAGAAGATTTTTCACAGTATGAGAGCTGGCAGTGCTCTGATTTGGTGCTGCTCCCTTTTAAATAGCCATGCTACCTCCCAGCCTGCTCTAAAAGGCCACTGTCCTGGAGAAGCAGGATGTGCAGGTAGTTTGCAAAACCATAAATCTTAATGGTTCTCTCAGAGCTAATACCTGATTCCCCTCTTTATGTTTTGGGAATGTTAGAGTCTGCCTTCTTATTTCTCAGTTACTATCTGATTGACTTAAGGGGGATGCTCCTTATGCTGAAGGCCGCTGTAACAGGGATCTGGGGCCACAGGAGCTGCCTCTGGGTGTTGGCATTTTGGCTGATGTTGATTCTTGGATCAAAAGCTCCTTTGCATGGTGCAGGTGTTACACATGAGCCACTGGCTAATGTCAGTCTGCTTGCACAGCACAAGCCTCATCAACCTGAGCAAGCTCGGACCTCTGGGCTCTTTGCTTCTTAACAGATGACCACAAGTTCCCTTCCATAGGAGGAAATCTCGTCTAGTCCAAATGTTGAAAACCTTTTCCATGTTATCAGGGAAAAAACCAAAACCCTGAAGGTGTCTTTTAAGAGATTAAATAGAGGAAAAAGCCCTCCAGAGCCAAGGAAAGGAAATCTGTAGTGACAGCAAACTAGAAACCTAATGTATGGACAGTTAAGGAAGCAAATGAACCCTTGAGTGTTTTGAATGCAGAAGAGTACCTGCTCTTTAATTAAGAATGAAAGATGAGCATGACCTGTTGTATACAGCTCAAGTGAGCAACTTTGGAAGAGGTTGATAGCAAAGATATCTTTGGTAACAGCCAATGTAATTAAGGCAGACCAAGTGCTGAAAAAAACAGCAGGAAGAAACACCAGACTTTTTGCAAAACAGAAATAAATTCCTTACATTATCCTATCTTCAGCTAACTTAAATTGCATAAAAGATGGGAATAAATCAAAATCAAGCAGATCTTTATCAAAAAAGAAATTGATAAATCTACTCTGTAAGATGAAATTCTGAAGATCACTCATGAGAACTTCACTCACTAGACAACTTTAAGTAGCTTCAGATTTTGGGGTTTGCTGAGTATACTGCAAAAGACAATTGATTAGTGTATTTTTAGAGAAGATTTTGAAGAATTATAGAAAAGTGAAAGGGTTTTTTTTCTTTGGTACTGGGTTGGGAAAATTCCTTCCCAATAATTATTTTGATGCTGTTTGGCTTCATTGTAATAGTAATGGTGGCAGGAGCTTGGGGTTTTTGCCTGGATCTTTTATTTGGTTCTTTGTTTTTTTAATTTCTTAATTGAATTGTCTCATTTTCATTTCAGTGAACAGAAACATCCTTCAATGTTAAAGTCTAAAAGAACATCCCAGTAAGTAACCTGAGCTCCAAAGTAAACTTACTGGAAGGAAACTAGAAGAAGAAGCTAAAAGCTGATCAGATTATGTACAAGAAAATGAAAAAATCATGGTTGAAAACCATTTTTTTCCCGTCATTTTTGTCATTGACAATTTTTCTCCTGGAATGAACAATTTTGCAAGCAGCATCATTGAAGACATAACTGAAGCCTCACAGACTGTGTGATTAAAAACAAACTTACAAGCAGATTCCTAAACAAAAAACATGCTGTATTTATTTGAAAGGACTGAAGTCAAAGTAGCATCCAAACTGTGTTTAGAATCACTACCAATATTCTACACTTTTTGTCTTTTTCTTTGTGAACAGTTTGATGCCGTTGTTATGCTTAACTACTTACAAAACCGTGATAACAATGACAGAAAACAGATATGTGACTGACCCAAATGATTCTCAAAGACACCCTCCCTTATGTGAAACCAAAACACCAACTGCAGGCTGCACTCCACCGTGAGAATTCTCAGTCAACACCACTGCAAATGTATGCCAACAGCTCTCTAAATCTTCATCATAAAAAAACCCAGATATGTTAATAAGGAGAGATGTCTGGAACAGCATCCCAATTTAGCTTGGCCACTGCACCTTACTATCTGTCATCACTACTGTCCCCAGGCTCGTTTTACATGAGAGATTTCCCTTCTCATTCTGAGTCTTAAAACTATACACCCCACACCCTCACAGCTCTCCATCTTCTTCCCACCCTCACAGCTCTCCATCTTCTTCCCAGCCTGCCTTCTGTGATCCTTGCATCAATGTGGAACCCAGAAGGCGGGATGGACAAGTGTGACCTACAAAGGAGGGCTTGCCTTGCTATGGTTGAGAGATGCCAAGGGAATAAATTTGAATGTGATGTGCTGCAGAAGGGAACTCCTGAAACCAAATTTTCTGTTGCTTTGTGATGTCTTATGGGTTTGGGGGCTATAGTGATTAGGAGAGGAAGAAGGAAGGAGCATGAAACATCACATTTCAGAGAGAGAACTAACATGAACATCAATAGGCAAACCCTCTGATTAAAGGGAGACTTACAAGAAGAAACGTTAATTAGCAGTTATAGTGAGCACTTGAGACTTTCAAGTTTTTAAAATACAGATTACAAAGAAGACATCTTTCCTGTGTTGTCCATAAGGTTAATATTCACAGAATTTTTAAAAATGGTGACCTGCTCCTGCTGGGATGTGCCAGGCAAATTCTAAGAGTGTGCAGGAGAGCAAAAAATTAATCAGCAACCAAGTGACAGCAATAGAAAAATCTTCTGAAGGATAGCCTTAAGTTTTCACTGAGAAAAGATCAGGGCTGGTTTTGTATGTCTTTTTCAAAACAGTATCTTTAAATGGTTTCTATAATTAATAGGCTATTGTAACATCTGAGATGTGGCTAGCACATGGTCTCCACTGAAATATCTGAAATGGACAGGAAACTTGAAAATGGTCGGCATGGTCCCCAGCCATGCCACGAACCATTTTAAAACCAGCATGCCAAGAGGGACCAAGGTAGGCAGCAACATGCTAATTAATACTTCACATGTAGCTTAATCTTTCATACCAGAAAATGGATCTTCAGTTTTCCTCTAGGGGTAAAAATATTTATTTAAACAATAGTCATTTACTTCAACAGGTCTGTATCAATCTCTTTCCTTATTTACAGAGAAATAAACTGCTTGCTGTTTAGATAACATTCTCTTCAGGGCAGGCGTAGCTTATCGGAGCTGCCTGCTGCCAGCCCAGTCCAGGCTGCAAACAATGCACTTTTACCAACTCTACTGCCTTGAAATCTGACAACATAAAGCAAAGCACAAATTACTTTCCGAGACTTTCTTCAACTTTCCTCGGCATAGCTGCGAGAGACTTGGCCCATTTATAGCAAAAGTGAGACAGATTGAAAGTATGTGCGTGTCAACTGGCTCCTGCAGGGAAAATCCTGGCCATGGGCTGGGCATCCTGTCTCGGAATTTAACCAGCCTCTCACTGAGGTGTGACATATTCTTCCAATGGACTTTTAATCCATTCACTCAATAAAATGCACAGAGATAAAGCCAGCAGAAGCCAGGAGCAAGAAACCAGTATTTTGTGCCACTCTGTTCCTTCATCACTTTCCATTCGCTCACCTCTAACTCACCCTCTCCTGCAGACTTAACTCCATCACGGTGACCAAGTTGAGTGAACTCTTGGGGCAGGCAAAACAGCTTTGCTCAGTTGCTCTGTATTTGTCTGCACATGAAAACCTGCTGATGTGGTCAGCCTGCCCTGGGTGAGCTGCCCTCCGTGCCTGCCTGTGTCTGGCAAGAATGGGAGGCAGCAGCGAGGCAGTGGCAGTGCCCCACCTCCAGCAGCTCCAGCTGCCACCAGCCACTGGGAACATTTCAGGGATCAACTCCATGCTATGGGAACTGTCTGGTGTGCCTGTCTTTGTTTTGTACCATGATCTGAGCCAGGTTGGCAGCTTTAATTATCATTTTCCCTTCCAGCTGGCCTATATTCCCTTATGTTTGAGGCATCATTCTGGAACGGTCTCCAGGTTCTGAGAAGCCAAACTCTCTCCGTGGTTGACACCTCTGCAAGGTGTCTTGGAAAAAAATCCTGGGTTGAAATTCTGGCAGGGCAATTAAGAAGGGGTTGGCCAGGTGGTTTTTAGTTACACTGGCATTAAATGAAAAAACCCTAACCAAACAAAAGCAACAACAACAGCAGCAACAACAACAAAAACAACAATAAAAAGCCCACAAAACAAACCAAAACCAATTCCCCCCCCCACCAAAGAAAACAAAAAACTCCCAAAAAAACAAGAAACAAAAAAAACCCACCCCCTTTTCTTTTAGAGAAATTAATCTCAAAAGCCCTTGGAGGTCCTGCAGCAAAAGGCTCTGCTTCAGGGCAAGGGCAGACACTCTGTAGAGCTCTTGTCTGTGCTCTGATAAACAGCCTGGTCTTTGCACCTCCTGTACAAGACTAATAAACTCTATAAAATATCAAAATCACTATTACCAAGGGATACATCAATAATCCAGGGATTTCACTGTTGGCTGTGTAGTGGCTTGGTGTGCTGTGACCCACTGCCTTCAAAATTATAATCCTTTCACTGAATGAGACACAATTAAAAATAATATAATATTTCAAAGGACTAAGTGCTCCCATATGGAGATCAGTTCTTTAAGTGTTGTAATTTGCCAACTCTTAATATACTAGAATTGTTTTCATGAAATATCCTGTGCTATTATGTAAGTACAGTATTGTTTCCATTCACACTTCTGTTCTACACAACTATTCCAGATGTTCTACCCACCAACTTGAGATAGAAAAAAAAAGTATATACACATGCATTCATATTTAAATATGTATGGGTATACATAAACAAATATGTGCATAAAAATCAACTTAATAAAATAAAACCTAAAATTAAATGGTTTTGCATTTGAAAGAAGTTCTCTGGGCATGTCTTAATCTTCTTTTAACAAACCTGCCATCATATAATTCAAACCCTTAAATTTTCACAATCCTAAATTGCAATAAAAACAAGAATGAAAGTTTACTAGAAGGTCAGAAACTGTCAAGTATAAGCAAAAGAAAATACAGAGATGCAGAAGCAGGAGAAAGGTCAAGTGCTTCTGCAAATATTCAGGTACTGCACCTCCAAGTATATTGCAGCAGTAGGTGACTGGTTACTGCTGTTTTATTTAATAAGACTTCACATAAATTCCAGCTGCTAACCATGTGATAAGTCCATCTCAGAACAGAAGGGCTTCTATTCTCCAGCCACACTGTGATCCAGACTTCCACCCACCTCACTGGGAATTACAGTCGTACTGAGGGCTGATCCCAGGGACCGTTTTCCTGTGCTCACATTTGATTATAATGCGTGAGCTGTGTGAATGAACAATCTTAGGATTTAAGGAAAAAAACCACCTCATTTTATGTAACCCTATATGTGGTATGGTAATAATTCTGGGGCTTGACTGCACAGCAATTTTCTCAGTTCTTTAATGCAGTGATGGCACTTTTTTAAAACAAAGAGAGGGGAAAAAAGGGAAAGAAAATGCACACAGGAAGAAGAAGAATGAAATTAAAAGATTATTCATAATTTCCGACTTTTTCTCCTCTTGCTCCTACCCTCATTCTCTTTTTTCACTGTATTCCAGCTATCCTGCTGCTTAATACATAACTCTTCAATCTGTATTAAGCATTCAGTGCTTTGCAAAATTCTGAGGGCCCTAAACTTTCAGCTTTTTCTGTCAATTTTACAAAGGAAAAAATACTTTTTTTTCTTTTTCTTTCTTTTTTTTTTCTGGGCAAACTGCACAGCTGTTCTATAACTCCTGTGGCAGTGTCAAGTGGTGGTAGGTTCTGCCATCCAAACAAGTATTTTCCTGTGCAAGGAGGAGGAGGAGGAGAAGAAGGAGGACTGGGAGATCCACATGGGACATTCCTGTCCAGCTCTGACACTATGTGACTGATAGGTACATCAACTAAACGGGAATGGGGAATAAGAAACAATATAGATGCTGACTGATGAGCAAAAAATTGCTACTTTTTTTGCCCTAAAAAAGGGTACTTTTATTTTTGTCTCTTCAGTGGTCTGTTTTCCTTCTTCTATGTGTAGTTTTTGTACTCTTTGATAGTTGAAAATAAAATATTTACAGCTGGGAAAATAAGGAGATACTTCCTGTTTTATAGTGGAGGTTTTGGAAGATAAAAGTAGTAACGTAGTTTTAGTTACATTTTTCCCCATAAAAATTGTATGTAAAAAAGGACAATTCTGATGGCAGAAGAACTATTATTTAAAATATTTAGTTGTGAAAAAAATTGAAATGAAATATTTCCTATTAGTGGATGCTTCTTTCAGAACAAAGTAAAAGTATAAAATAAATGCCACATTTTGTTTTACTCCTAACAAGTGTACAGACAGTGTTGTGTATGACATTGCTATGTAGTGTTTTTTCACTTTAACATTTTAATCTCTTTGTAATGTTTCTTTAGAAGGAAAACTTAATTATTTCTCACACAGTCTATAAGCTTTCCTCTGGAGACCTACATGAAATATCTGTAACACAAGCTGAAACTACATTTAATAATATCCACTGTGTGAAATTCACTCTTTAAAAAGTAAAAACTTGGAAATCATTACAGCTTTAGTGTTAAAAAAACCCCATGTGTATTAATGGCAGGCTTTTAAAAACATTGGAAGTGCAACTTGTCAAGAAAGACTGCGACAGCCTGGGAAGGTGGGGAAGACACCCCTGACCAGTGACCATAAGGTCACAAAGAAATCCAGACCTGGAGATTCATCTGTAGCCAGGTAGATGAAGCACACTAAACATGCAGGCATGAACTAAACTATCAAAAACATTCATCCCAGCTATTTGTAGAAAATGAAATGAAATGAAATAAAAAGAAATGAAATGAAATGAAATGAAATGAAATGAAATGAAATGAAATGAAATAAAATAAAATAAAATAAAATAAAATAAAATAAACCTCAGGTGCTGTTTCAAATTCATATTTCTCTGCTGCAAGCTGAGTTAAACTCCAGCTGTAGCCCTTCTGCCTCTGGAGTCAGCAGCCAGGGAACACAGTTTTCACTCAGGTGCAGCCTCCACTCAATGCTCTCAGCATCTCTGAGCATGGGACATTTTTGTCAGGCACGATGCTCTTTTTGCATTTTTTTCCAGGGTCTGCACAGTGAGCAACTGCAGACCATGCAGTGACCTGGTACAGAGTCATGCAGGGAAAGGGTGGGAAAACTGAAGGAGGCTTGCTGAAAGGGTGACCACAGTAGTTTGGGATGCTTATACAAACGGCTCTGCATCTTTTGATGTTTCCTCTTTTCTAATAATAAGATGGTCATCTGCACGCTTTGCATTCTGAGAAATACTGCTTCATTTCTCTCCCATAAAAATGGTCTGTTTCCTCTCAGTCAACAAATTAGAGGAAGAGACCTACAATAATTTACAGTATATTAGACAGTTATTACTGTGCAATGATATAAAATGGTGATTATACTAAGTGAGAACTTTGGTAAAATTCATATACTGGAAACAGGAGAGTAAATTGAGGTTTGATATTGCATGTCTGAACTCAAACCATCCAGGGCGACACATAAATTCCAAATCCCAGTCACCTTACTCATTCATGCAGTTTCATCATGATTATTCAAGCACTGACAGTGTGTTCAGGCCGTAACACACAAAGAGGATGAGAAAATAAAAGGCTGGCTTCTGTGACTGTGACAGGCACCATTTGGCCTCCTGTGCCAGTGCATCATAGCAAGACTGTGGGTCTTGCTATTGTAGCCTTTGCATGCACTGAACTTTTCTTAGTATGGCTTAGAACAGGAAAATAGGAGAGATAACTTGTTAGTTCCTGCTTACTACCAAAATATGAGAGGCAGAGCTCTGTTAAATGGGACGTGCTTCACAGAGCTGATAAAATTCAAGAGTTCAAGAGTGTCATAGCCTGGCATCCACATTAAACTTTATTTTTTATTAGTTAATGCATGTGCTACGCTTTAATGGATGCTAATGTAAATAAATGTGCTTATTATTACTTCAGTGCACTCACAACAGCTTAATAAAGCATTTTTATTGTCATCATTTATTGCCACATTCTTTTCGCACTTAGAGTGGTACAAGTCCAAAATAGCCCCCTAGAAGTCATGGGTTTACCTAGGTGTAAATCTGTGGTTACTTTAGATGTTTATTAGCCTGAAAGGAGACCCTGGCTCATAGAATCTAAATATCACTTTGATTTAAGCGCTGCTGAGTTTAAGCAGACTGTAACCAGATACTGAAGAATCACTCTAGCTCAGGAGGAGAGGAGTAATAATTTTAAGTCGGGAAAAATTCTATTCCTTTATATAGCTATTTGTAAAAATGATTTTTAAATAAGATGTCTTGCTTTGACTATGAAATAGCTATAAAAGAAAATTAACTTTGACAAGGTTATCAAATCATTTGGGCATCAGCTTGCAGCTCCTTAGTGCCTTTTACTTACTTTACCCTTGAGAAAGCAGAGTCTGCCACAGACCCTTTTCTCCTCCTCATTTTTCAGATCAACTGTTGATATTAATAGCCCAATGCATTGAGAAAAATGAGAATTTTCATCCCAAGAAGGGTTTGCACACAAGAACATGTAATGAAGGATTTGGGACCACACAAAGCACTGCTGAAATGCAACTGTGCCTTAAATGAGCACAGCAGGTTTAAGAGGGCAAAATTGATGTCAGAGGGCATGTTATGACCAGAAGAGAGAAATAAGGGGACCTCTCAGATGCATGGGGAATACCAACAGAAGAACATAAAGCATGGAAGGTCACACACAATTCCAAGTACAGCTGGAGAAACAAAACTGGCCTGACATTTTACAAAAAGTTATCAGACTGTGAGCACTCAGAAAATGCTGTTTAAACATCACAGAAAACAAATAACAACAACAACAAATAAGCAACTCTAGGAATGCTGTTCCCCTGAGCCAGAGTTGGTGTGCTGATTAAGAAGGAATTGGTACCAGAAGATCAGGTGCTGGAGAAGATGGCACCTAGCTGAATGCATGGCTCAGCTGCCACAGAACTTGTTTCTTGGAGGAGACAGCTGGCCACAGATGCACACGAGACACCTGAGAGAAAAAGCACTCAGACTGGCAATGTTCTTAATATATAGGGACACAGGTGCTGGAACAAATCACCCCAGCACAAATAAGGGCATGGCTCCATGACCTGCCAGTGGCACCCTGGCAACAGCAGACACACAAAGCCACACAGAAAACACAGTGTTGCAGTTATCACAACAAAAAACCCCAACATGGAGGCATTTACCACAGAGCAGCTGAAATGCCGTGGGTATCTTCTGGTAACACACTCTATACTCAAGACTGGTGCTTTCCACAAACAGTTTTTCCTTGTGTCAGCAAGCTCAGACAAGAAAACATGTTTTCACTCAAACCAGTCAGGGGTGCTTCTTGCTCTTTTTTTTCATCCAAGCTTGCTCAATTTAATAGGTCTTCCTTACAAGACTTCACCATGACTCAAAATTTATGAGAGAAGTTTTCTAAAGTAAAAAGATGAGCAGGTGTCTGGTTTTCACTGCCACCAGCACCTGGCTCCTACGTGTGCTGTTGAACATCTCCCCAAACTGGCTTTGTAAGTGCCTGTGAAAAGGAGGCTGGAGAACAGGCAATCCAGCTGGCACCTGCTGCAGCCAATATGCCCACGGAGCTGTGAGAAACTTTTTCAGTGAACTCCCAAATATCCTATGGATTTCAGCTTCATTAAAAATATTAATTTCAAGCCAAGTTTGCCATAAGATCTGCAGAGATCCACATATCTTTTTGCAGACTTAGCTGAAATTATGACTTCAGGTAAAAGCCACAAGAAAAATAAGTGGTTGCTGTTTCTTCCCAAAGCCAGGCAACTGCTGGCAGTTTGGCACCAAACCCACAAGCCCAACAGAAAGTGCAAGACAGGAAAAAAAGTAAATGAAGGAATATTTCCTATCAGCCTCTGCAGGCCAGAGCTGCATATTGTTACATGCCTAGGAACACCAATTTGAAAGGTGGGGAAATAATGAAATACAAAAGAAGGACAGGAAGCTGAGGTGAGAATCTTCTGATGTGCTAATTAATTCTTGATTCATTCTTCTGCTGTAGGCGAATAAGAAACTATTAAAAAATTGCACAAATGTTTGTGCAAGCTGTGGGCCCAAATTCTGGTTTCTGTTAATCAGGCAGAAACCATTTACACTGACTATGGCAGAAATAAATTATTCAAAGTGCCGTAAGCCCATGAGGCACAAACATGACAGAAAAGAACACAGCAATTTTTTGGGCTATTTTTTTAAAGTTTAGAATCCTGAATTTGAATTAAATCAAAACAATGGGGAAAAAAAAGCTTGTTTTCAAGAACACCCTTATCAGATGAATCTTTTAAGCAAGCTAACACTGTAACCAGACTGAACCTAACTTTCCCTCCCAGCTTTTTTTCAAAGGTAATGCAGGAATATTGGACAGAGAGAGAATGTATCAAATCCTCCAATTCTTTGAGGAGAGCAGCCTGGGGAGCTCTACTCAGACCCTTTGCCTCTTGGTGGACTGGGGCTGCACATCTCATCAAAGCACTCACGTTGATTACAAGGTCTTATCATCCCCCTGCAGTCATTCATCTGTCAACAACACAGGAGGTCACCCCTCTCATCTGTCAGTAAGTGATGACACTGAGGATTTCTCCAAATGAGCGATCTCCAGTCCCAGATGGAAACAGCAACCCAGCGTGGCTTTGAACAGGCTGGTTTGCTTGCACTTCCTGCGCTGCCCCACCAGCTTCTCACTCCTGGAGTGCCACAGCATCCTGGCTTGGAAGCACTTCTGAATTCAAGTCTAGACCTACAGCACTGACAGCAGGACTTGAAAACTGCCCCAGCCTCAGCGTGCATTGCAACTACACATGCAAATGGTCTGTTTGGCAGAGTACCTAAATGCCACTATCCCACAGCACAATTAAAAAACCTAAGGTGAAAAAGTTGTATTGATTCCTCACTCTCACACCTACACAGGCCTTTTGTGGCCGTAGCTATTGAAGGTCTGCCTCTTCAAGGAAATACTTTGTGCCTGAAACCCATGCTGCCTAAGAGGCACATTTTGTTTCCTCAAAGCTTAGTTACTCCCACACAAAGCTACAAACATTCCCTTTGGAAATCCCAGCCTTGGCTTGGCTTTGTAGGGACATTCTTGAGAAGGCTGCCATTCAAATGGTGCACTCCCTTTTTAGAGACCCAAGCTGGGGCCTGGAGAAACACAGATCTCTGTGGCCAGGTGGAGAACTGAATACGATCTCTACATTTCACACTACATAAGCACAGCTCTCACTCCACAGTACCATTTTGCTCAGAATACAAAGAAAACACATGTCATTTATTCACAGATTTTGCTCTAATAATTTCCCAGAAGCACACTTTGCCCTAGGCACAACACAATTTTTTTCCTGCAAAGAGTCAGATGTGAGCTGAATCGTTGAAGATATCTTCTGAATTGCTTACTTTAAAAATACTTCTGTTAACACAGTCAAATGTTTTCAAGACCAATTTTAGGGATGCTTTCTGAAATGAATTTAAACAGCAAAAGCAAATTGGTGTGATGTCCATCACTTTCAAGATGAAAAACAGGTTTGCCAGATATGAAGCCACGTAACACAGAAGTCTCTTGCATTTAATAATTTTACAAGCATGCATGACTTAAACCTGACTTAAACCTACATAAAATTGAGCTGCAGAAAGAAAAGATATACTTTTTTCACCTCCCATCTATCTCTTAAATAGGAAAAAACCTGACCAAATCCACAACCAAATAACTGAAACTACTGAAGCCAATCACTCTTCAAACCCCTGCAGCCCACAGATTTCACCAAGGAGAACCTAACTTTGAGTAATTTTTTTCACCATGGTTCAGCAGGAAGAATTCAACCAAATGTCCTGGTTTTCTTCCATGTCTGGGCAATAAGGGGCAACTTCTAAGTTCTAGCTAGGTTGTATTCCTTTGTGCTACTTACATGATTCCTCCTTGATGCTTTTTGCAAAAAAACAAAAACAAAAACAAACAAACAAAACACAAAACAAAACAAAACAACCCCTACCAAAATACAAAGGCAGTTGCAATGAGAGATTCCTTCACAAAAATGGTGCTGCAGTGCTGTCTTTAAAAAAATTGAATAGCTTACAAAAAAAACTGAGAAAGAATGACAGTACTCCAGGAATCCAGAAAGTAGTTACAGAATTTTGCACACTGTATATACCTGTATATACAGGTACCTTTGCTTAATCAGCTGATCCCTCATTTCAAATAACTTCCTTTAGTCAAAACAGTTGCAACACCTCCTCCACTCACCAGACAGAAGGATGCAAAACATCATTCCACCAAGCTTCACCTCCTTGTCATCTGATTATTCTAGGATCTAATTAGCCCTCGTGTACATATCAAAAGGGTAGCATGCACATAAGATGGCAAAAGTCAGAAAAAAAGGAATGACCTTATTTTGAAAAGTGGGGGGACAACCTAAACAGCTCAAATTAAGATAATATGTAAAATCAGTGCTCTACTTTTGGAATGCCTCTAGAATTTTTGAGACAACCAAGACCTGCACAGAACCCTAAAACAGCTAAGGAATTTTCTTCATCTCATGATTCATCTATTTTTTTACTCCTCCAGCTTCCTTACCAGGAAGCCTGTTTCACTTTTAAAACCTCCTGTTGTCCCAATAAACAGCTTTCTGTTTACATACCATATGCCTCAAAACCTTTTCTTATGATATGAAAAAAAATTACCAACAGAATAAAATACTCTCCCCTATATCCATTTGCTTCAGAGATATTTCATCTTAATCTTTATAATGGTTCTTTTCCAATCCAAAACCCTTGAGGCATTTTAGAAGGTAAATGAGTGATTAGAGGCAGTCCTGCTGTAATTTATACACTTTGTAAACTCTAATTGTTCTGAGCCAAAGATTTCTTTTTTTCCTTAAGTGCCAAGTTTAGTGGGATTCAAGGTGTACAGCAAGATGGATCCAATAGGTCAGACTTTAATAGATTCTTGCCCACCTGTGTGTGTGTGTGTCTGCTATGCTTCTTAATTCAAAATATAGACATTTCAGTGGTTGACAAAAAAAAAATATTTTCAATTACTAACTGAAAAATGCTTTTCATCAAAATGAAAATTATATTCTGAATTCGCAAAAACCTTGACCAGCTCTAATGTTAAGTAATTTCCCTGAGGTCATTCTAGAGGCAAAGATGAAAGAATACAAATATTAGATCTTGTACTTTGCTACTAAGTTGTAAAGAAAAAAAAAAACCAACAAAACCAAAACAAGAAATGCATGTTGCAGATTCACTGACTACATAATGGAGAAGGATAACATAGGGACATAGGGTTTTCAGTGGCACTTGCTTGGAATGATCCATAAGTGCTCATGTGTAGCTACACAAGAGCAGTAGGGTCATTTTGAACTCTGAACTAATAAAAATCTTCATACTTTGTCGTCATGCATTATACATGTGACTGAGGAGAAAACTTGGAGCATGATAAAACTGTGCAAATCAGCAACACTAGGTGGTGGCTGTATGGCAAGAAGAAATCAGTTTGCATGGAAATGTACACATAATTTATGTACACAAGCACACACTACGTATACAGACATGAAATATCTCAAACTAGCATGCAGGGAATGCAAACAATTTATGTTTTTGCTAGAGGTACAACATAGTTTTCTTTCTAATTACTGAGCAGCTGAAATCTTGTTTCCTCAGCCCGACATAATTTCATGCTTAATTTACAGAAAGAGAATACCCAATGACTGTCTGAAGGGAGAGAAAATATGGGCAGTATAACAGTACAGGACCTGCTACTCTGCTGTTTGGCAACCAGAGGAGCCTGTGCAGTTTCTACCCTCCAGTGCATCAGAGTAAGATTCCAGCAAAAACAC
>VZRH01003820.1:437948-528672 GCA_013397555.1 Urocynchramus pylzowi | reverse complement strand
AAAAAAAAAAAAAGCCCCAACCTCCCCAACAAAATTTTGAGCCTAAACAAAAGGATATTATATAGATGCATGTTCAGTTAAGGCCCCATTATATATATATACACACACATATACACACAGAACTGCAGACTGCTAACATAAATTCATACTTTTATGGTAAATTTCATCCACTTCTATGCATGTGTGTTAAATGTGTCTTTCCTGCTTTTCAGTCAGTTAGTGCAGACTGGGGACTAACTCGGTGCAATTATTTCAAAGAACAGGATTGTGGGATTGATATGGCACTACTGCAAAACCCTGTTCAGCTAAAAATAAGATTGTTTTGTAGTCAAGATGGAGGGGAAAAAAAGTCTCTGAGCTGTAAACACCAGTGAATGTATTTTTTTCTGCTTTATGAAAACCACAAATCTTTTTTTTTCCCTTTTCCTTCTTACTCATAGGGCAGTTTAATTACAGTTTAATCTCTTTCAGTAAGCACCCCTTGAGACCTTATTGTCAAAGTACTGTATTATCAAGGCTACAGCTACAATTTACTGCAGTAGGTGGGGGCTCCCTTTAGAAAGGCCAGAAGGTACCAAAGAAATCAGAAGAAAAAAAAAAAAAAGAAAATAGAAAAGGAGTAGTTCAGTTACTTTATTATTAACTAACAGTGCAAAGCTTTACTGGGCCCTAGAGGTCCTAGATCAATAATTAGGGAAACTCTGTAAAGCTGATGGCCAACACTCCCCCTCTGTCACATGCTTGTGTCAGTAAATCTGAATGGAAACGAGAAGTTAACAAAGCTGTTCAGTGCTCCATTTGCTGTGGCACCTTAGGAGCATAGGCTTGGGGAGCCAGGGGAAGATGTTAATGGAGCGTGTTGTGAGGTGTGAAATGCAAAGCAGAGATATGTTGGTTTATAAGGCAATATTGAAAATAAGCAGGAACTAGCAATTTAAATGAAAAAAATAATCTACAGCTCTTTGCCAGCTTTGTTTTTAAATGAACTTCAAGGTATTTCCCCAAGATGTGAGTATGACTTTGTGTGTAGAAAACCAAAATGAATTCAAGCTAGCAGTGCAGAGGATGTTGCATCAGCTATTTTCTCCTGCTGTTTACACTCGTGCAAGTATTAAGAAATAAATGCAACTGAGAAGAGAAGTGGTCCAGTATGAAATTGCTCATGTTACTGAGGAGAGCACGGCTACCTGATCTTTCAGGTATGGTTTAATTGTATGTTTGCATAGGCAGTCAAATCATAAACAGTGCACACAGGACATAAACATGGTGTAGTGAAATCTAAGTGATGCGTTACTAATATCCAGGACTGATATTTTTCCAATAATTTTTGGTTAAAAAACCCAGCTCTACCTTCCCCTGTCTACTCTCTCACAAGTGTTTACTGCACATGGCAGGAACTTGTTGCCAAGCCAACAGATATGATATGGTATGTAGACAGTGACCTAAAGGGAATATTTATTTCTGTTCAGTGTAGTAGGTTATGGTTACAGCTATCAAGCTGTTTCAGTCACTGATTTATTCACCCAGAAGAATAGAAACAATATTTTTCTCAATCTGTTTCCTATTAACTTTTCCTCCCCCCTGCCATGGCCACCCCCCTTCAAGATTCCTAAAATGGATGAAGTCTCTTCTTTTCTCAGCCACAAACCAAGGTACACTGTATATAAGAATTCCCTCATCCTTGAGGCGATGATCAAGGAACAGGATATCCTGGTTAATACTAATGCAGGAAGAAGGTTTGCTCATTCTCACAGACTTTTCAACCCACTGGTGCCTTCTGAATCAGCCTAAGGCATGCCTTCCTTTTTGTCCTTGTGAAGAAAAAAAAAAAAAAGGGCAGGGGGGGCGGGCAAAGATTATTTTAAAAGCTAAATCTGCCACGTGACAAGGTAGAATGGCACTGCAAACCCATGCTGTGTGACAGGACACACCGCATTTGATGGCAGCAAGGAGACACATTGTGAGTGCTGCCTGTTTTTTAAGACCCATATTTATTGGTATGGTGCCCTCTCCCTGAAAGTGCTGAAGGCCAGGCTGGATGGGGCTCTGAGCAACCTGATCTAGTGGAAGCTTCCCTACCCATGGCAGCAGAGCTGGAACTTGAGCATCTTTAGGGTCCCTTCTTACCCGAGGCATTGAATGATTGCATGATTCTTTGATTGTATGATTCTATGAGCTCCCAGAGCCTGCACCACTTCTGGACAGAAATGCATTTTGAGGAAAATATTGCTGAAAGTAAAAACAGCAGCCATGACAACAGAAGATATTCCAACATTTGGTTGCAGAACGTGGGGAAGCAACCAAGCACCCCACAAATGTGAGTGACAAAAAGAAACCCCACCAAAACCTGCCAAAAAATCATGCACAAAAACAACCCATAGAAATAGTAAGACATCTTCTACTCCCTCTGCTACTTCTCACATACACAGAATTGGCCTCTTTAGAAAAAGCAACCCATACAAAGAAAAGTCAGTGGTACAAACCAGTGCAAACTATCCATTTTAATACATGTAAACACATACCTCACCATTTCAATAACCACTATCTTCTTGTTTCCTCACTTCTGTTAAATTACCATCAATTAACACAGATGTTGAGGAGATAGGGTTTTTAATAACTGCCTTTATTTCCCAAAGCTAATGTTTATGCCAGTAGCACAACACCTTGTTATTTTAATTCATTTAAAGGCATTATGCAAATAGCAAGATCTAATCAAGTGACAAACTTGTTAGCCACATGAATAACCGAGCAGCTTTTGGTCTTACTCCTCTTTAACACAGATGATGCAGGGGGGCTTTGGTTATGCTTGTTTTGTATTGGTATAATCTCACTAATTGAATGGGAAATAATCCTGATTTATATCCATACGAGTCAACCACAATAATTTAGGCATTACAAAAAAAATAACACAAAAAAACAACAGAAAAGTTTTTCCTGCTAGATACAAATCACTGTGAAAGAAATGAAGCCAAACTTATTTACCTACACACAACTATGAGCTCATACAATGAGATTATATTAATTCCCTATAGTGTTGCAAGACTTCCTTCTAGTGAGTCAAACAACTCCATTATGAGAATGTAGTCAAGGTGAGAAAGGAATTAAACTTCCACAATCAGTTCTGGAACAGTGCTGAATTCATTCTTGCTTATCACAGGGTGATTTTGCTTTAGTAATTTTTCCCCCTCAATGTTATTTTCCAAGATTTTTTTAAACTAGTGTAAGCCACTAATATTTTGGCCATTTTCTGCACTGCATAGACCTACTAAAAGCCATGCCTCATAAAATGAGGATTTAAATCTTCCCAGAATAAATGCATTTTATTTCTCACCCTGCCCCCTCTTTCCCCACCCAAGGTTTCTACTATAAATGGCTGGTAACAGCTCAATCGAGTGCATAAAAGCAATTGAATAAATAAAACTATGAAGTAAGTGTAAAATATTAGTGTCCAGACCTGCAAGATGTATGCAGGTACTACGAAACTTCCACAGCTGTATGTGCCTGGAACTCATGCGGTGCCACAGGTTTAACAGGACCCGCTACCAATAAGAGTTTTATTTGCTTAATAAATTACATTCAAAAGCACAATAGTCCAGGCTCTTAGCTGTAAAATTGCCAAATATTGTCAGTGATTGCTCTCTGGTTATAAATAGTAAAATAATGTACAGCTCATTAGATTTTTGATTCCCTATGCAATTCTCTCTAACCATTACTCAGAAACATATAAAAAGCAACTCTACATGACATTTTATAGAGGTTATAAATTGCTATGAGGAGATGACATGGGATAAATCTGTAGGCAGGGTGAAAGGGACTCAGCCAAACCAAATGTGTAAATTAAGAGTTCGGGCAAAGTGTAGGACTGCATGAAACAATACTGAAATTATAAAGACAGACGGATAAGGATTAACTGCAGCAAAAAGAGTTTTACACTGATGGAAAAAACACCAACAGACCTCTCTGCTGAAGACAGGTAAGTTAGCTGTGCCTGGTAGTATACAAAAGTCTTAAAATCAAACCCACTTCAAGTAATTTAAATGTTCAAAGTAAGATTAATTAAACCTGGAGAAGCTTTGTGCAATGGCCACCTCACATGAGACAAAATTGCAGGATTTTCTATTTACTTTTCAAGATGGATTTTGGCAGCTCTACAATAAATTTACTGGTCCATAGGGAAGATAGTTGTTTCACTGGACAGTGTTCCCAGAAAATTAAAGAAGTTTCTTGTTTCCTTTTAAATATAAGATCTAATTTTTTTAAAGACACACATAACTATGATTTTATTATTATGCATTTTCATACTTAGTCAACTCATGAAGAAATACTTTGAGACTTCCTAACATAGGCTTACAGGACACATCACAGTGTTTCCTTTTAGCATTTGGAAATGAGGCAGAGAAGCTTTTCTTTCAGAGCACATTTCAGTCTCCCTGAGTGACAATAATATCCAGAGAATACTGCACTGCAATTCTTGCAATCCTGCAAAATTCTGGGTGCTTTTCACAGGCTAGAATTGCCTCAGCTTCCTGGATGAAATCCTGAGCCTGTGCTCATTTTCTCACACCTTAAGAGAGGTCAAAGTCAGAAGGGGCATCCATAAGGGACATGTCTGTAAGGTTCAACAGGAATAGGTCTCACCACAACATCGAGGCACCCAAGTCAAGTCAAGCACTGAGGTTTGTGTGTTTGGTTCTTACTGGATATTAAATTGAATTACTGAAATGCAAAACTTCGCAGAGCATCAACTCTATTGTCTTCCATGCTCCCATGCTTCTCAGAGAGACTTTCAAAAATAAAAGGTTTTTCTTTCTCAACATGTACTGTATTAAAGCCCTCTTTGCTAGGGCTAAAGTTGGCATTTTCTGTTCAAATTGCTAGATGTCCTCAATGCTATGCAATAAATGTGAGCCCAAATACCTTGGTATATGTATTTCACTGCTTGGACAGTATCTAATAAGTATCTCTCCACTAAAACGTGGCAATTCTTTTGGACAAAAACCATGGTGGAAAACTGGAAGATTTCAACCTCATTCAAAATAAAATACTTCACCAACTTATATCATTACAGCTGTAGTGGAATGAGAACAAAGCAAGATAAAGCTTTTAAGGAGAAGCTATAGATTTTACGAAGCCAAATGATTCAGTCTGAAAAAGAAAGACAAATTAACAAGGCCCAGGAAACATGTTGCCAGTGCAGTTGCAGCAGCAGGGTACTCCAGTGGCAGAACAGCAGGCTGAATGTCAGGAGACTTTGTTCTATGTGTAGCTCTACCATGATTTGACCTTTGGTACCTCTCTAACCATTCTGTCTTTCATCCTTTATCTAGCCTGTCTACAACAGATTGACAGTCCTTTGGGGCAGAGTCTACTCTCTTCCTACATATTTGTGTAGGGCCTAACACAAAGGAATCCCAATCTCCTTTTAGCACTGTGCAAACACACAGCTGAAAATGCAGCTTCTTCCTCTGGGACCTTGCAATCTCAGCCAAGGGACAACAGAGAGATACATCAAACAGATGAAAGACACAAGTTAACTCAGTGTTGCAACTGGTCTGCCTGAAAAAGAGAAGCTGGTTTGCTTATCAAAATATGGCTTTTGCCTGATTCTGAAGGCTGCCATTAAAACTCTCTGAACACTCCACCAGCAGCCATTTTTCTATGCTCTTTAAATGAAAACAAACCAACTTTATGGTGGAATAAATGTGACTCTTTCTCAGAAGATTTTTATTGCTTATAAATTTGCATCGCGGAACTTCAAACTGAAAATGGGATTTATTGGGTCTTTTTCTATTTGAACAGTCTAGTTCCAGTCTTACATTACACTTTGTTGATGGTTGTCTTCATCTGTTGTCTCTTAGATCTAATCTGAGAAGAGACTATCCTGCTGTTGTACACATACTGTGCCCAGATATCCAAGATCCTGCACTGGGAGACAGGTCCCAAAGAATCACCTCAACACATAAAAGAAAATACCAACCACCATTCTTGTTCATACACATGTGATAGGGGAACTAGATTTGTGTCATCTGAAAACATTTGAAGCATTTGAACTCCCTAAGAGCTACAGTGGTTATCTATAGAAGTCAAGAAAGTCCAAGATACCTGACAAAGGAAATCATGTGGAATGTGTAATAGATTTATTCTAAGAAAAAAAAAAAACCAAAAAACCCTGGAAAAATATCTGGTGTGAGCTGGGACATTTCCTCTGCTTGCACACATGCCATGAATCCCAACTGAGTCAAGGGCAGCAGTAAGGGCATTTCCGAGGGAAGAAATTTGCAACCTCCTAGTCAGCTAATTTGCTTTTTTCCATGTTCAAATGAATTGGGTCCTGTTGCTCTAAGACCTCAAAAAATCAGGGCCTTGTAGAACTTGTTAACTGATGTCTCTCTCATTCATGAAAAGTGTAATCTGCTGGGCCAGTAAAGAGCTATAAATATAACTTTTACCCTGCTTCTTTTTCATATTCCTGGCTTCTGGCCACCTGGATTTGAATAAATCCATCACCGGAAGATTCCACATGTTTGCTGTTTGAGCAAACATCTGTTGGTTGAGCTGCTGTTCCCTTGGGAGAATGGCCTGGCTGTTTCACCAGTCAGTGTGGTGGCTTGGTTTCCCTTGTATGCAAATGCACGCTGTTTTTATGAGCTCATTCCTTTTCTCTCCAGCTATGGCAGAAGCCACATCGTGCTGTGACGTAAGCCCCAATGCTTAGCTCAGTCCTACTACTCCTTTGGAGGATTGCTAGCTTGCTGATTGTCCTGTTAAGGATTTCACTGACAATTATTTTTTCATCAAGTATTTTCGGAAGGATTTGCTTTTTTTTTAATGCCAGGAAATAGTCTAGACCAGAAGTCTTTCTGTCAAAATGGTAATTTTAAAAAATATTTTTTTAATCAATTATATGTAACTGAGTACCACACCAAGTCTACTTTCATGACTGGTCCTAAGGTCTTCCTCCCCTTTTCTGTTGCTCCACTTCTCCACCTTCCCTTTTGGTTCACTTGAGGCTTCTTGCCCTTTTTATCTTTCTGCTCCTTCCTTTACTTTCCTTGTAGCCTAGGCTCTCAATAACCACCTCCCACCATCTAAAATGATTGGTAATAAAGCAGGTAAGGGTTGATTACAAAATCAACAGTTGTACAACAAATCTCAAATGAAACACACACATACACGTGTCTTTTTTGAGCTATATCTTCAGGCAGTTTGCAGACCCAAAAAGACAGGGTGGAATTGGTTATAGGCTGTGCATTCATGAGTCATATCAGTGGTCTAGACATCATTGCTTTAAAACTTTCCTCTGAGGTTTCAGCTGTCTATGAATGAAGTTAGTCTCTGTGTACATGGCAACATCAGGCAGACATAGCACAAAGTCTTGTGCTGGCTTTGGTAAAAAGGAGACAATCCAGCAAGAAGAAAATGTTAATTTTATTCTTCAAATCGATTCTGTCCTTTCTTTTGTCGAATAATCTACATCTACTGTCAACATGCAATTCCTTCTCCTATCCATTTTATCTTTTTCACATATGCCTGTTCATTTGAGAAAGTTCTTGTGCAGAGAAAGTTCTTGCACAGAAACTTGTGCCAAGTTTCTAAGGATGAAATACCTACAGCATGCTATTTCAGACAACGGATCCTCCATCTCCCATTACACAGCATGATTTTCAGGTTTAGAAACATGCTGGAATATTTGCTCATTACAACTGGTTTGGAGGTAGTGCAAGTGTCTTAAGAGAATTTTTTTAAAATGCATTTTTTTTCTCTTAATGTAGCAATGCTGGTTATTGTAATTTCAAGGCAAAAAATGATGAGTTCTTTGCAGAGCTGCTTCTGGTTTATTTTAAAAAGCAATGATGGTCCCCTTCTGAAGACATTTGGAAGGGAGGAGTCTTCACAACGGGAGTCCCTGAGGGTCCTCAGATCAACCTGCATTGGAGCAGTCACAAGATAAAGGCCAGAAGCACTGAATGCAGAATTCACCCCGTCAATCAGTTTATCTAAACAAACTCTTACTAGAGTTTGAGAAGGCCAAAGAGAAAGATTTTATCTCTGTGCAGAACTACTTTTCTGTTTGTAAATTTTTTTCTAGCAGAGAAAAATCTGAAGGAAAGTAAAACATGTAACTTCAGCTTCCCTTTTAATTTTCCATCGACTTTCAAAACTTTAGTTTCTGGATTGTTCAGAAGAGAATAGAAAACAAAGTAAAAAAAAATCCACCAACTATTGGCTCACATTTCTTCTAGGTATCAGAAGACATTTGCTATAGCCTGGAAAAGGAAGCTTGTGAATCTGTATGAACACTGAAGGAAAAATCTCTGAGACGTATATCCTTTTGAGAAAGATGCTTCCCCACATGTTCCTTTAGTCTCACAGCCTAATTTGCTGTTCCGCAGGGAGGGAGCTGCATCCAACTTCAGCTAATGTCTGCTTGTCACAGTTTTCATACAAGGAGCCAAAAGCTTTGGCGGTCCACAATTCCTCTTCTTCATGTTAACTCACTTTTTGGCAAAGGGTCTTACAACGGAGCAGAAGACAGTACATTAACCAGACAATTAGCTGAATTCCAGAACTGACTGTGCAGGCAAAAATGAAAATTAGAAGTCCTCACCACCAGCAGAGCATTTTGAGGGCTGAGTTGTCCATTAAGCACTGTGGCCACCTGGGTTAAACTGCAATGAGTGCTTGCTGCCAGCTGGCCTTGTCATCACTTTCCCTCTGCAGACCAAGGGCTGTGCAGCCGGAGGAATGGACAGATGATAAATTGCAAAAAGAATTAGAGGACCTGTTGTCCCAGCAATTGAATTTTTTCAGGCCAAATAAATGAACATTTTTCTCTTTGAAGGGAGCAAGGCAGCACATCTGCTTCAACCTAAGAGCAAGAATAACTGGGAAAACCTCACACCCTCACCACACATACGTGGAAGGGAGGTGCACCTATCAATCAAACACAGCTGTCTGTGCCGAGGGTGGGAAGCTCCAAAGGCTGACTCAAGGAGTCTTTTTCTAAATTTATACTAGGTCTTATACTATTTTAAATAAGATCACTGTGGCCGTGTGAGCTGTGCAGCTTTAAACCTATTTGGCAACATATTCCCCCTCCACCCATTTAGGGCCAGACCCAGCAAAGCATTTCTGCTTGCACTTCTCTTTAAAAGTCTAACATAGGTCCCTTGAACTCAGCAAACTATTCTTGGGCTTAAATGCTTTGCTGAACACCAGCTGGAACAGCATCAGCTCAGCACTGATATGGTCCTCCAAGGGTGTAAGTATAGCTTGGCTGCTGGCATTGCATTATATGGACTCCTGGTCATTCCTACCAACATGAGAAGTCATAAGGGAGTCAGAAGATGAGCAGCTAATTTAAAGGGCGACAGTTATACGTGATTAATTGGTCACTACTCACACTACACCTTATACTGCTGTCAGAATGTTATTTTTTTGCCTGGATCTCTTTTTCCAAAAATGCTTTGGCAGAAAATCTCCCAGGTTGGAAAGAGACACAGAAACAACGGAGCCAAACTCCTAGAATCCAAATTCCTAAAAGGTGTGTTATGGAATGAAATCTTAGAATAACAAATGAGTGTGGCTGCTTTGGAGATACTTCCCCACAGCTTGAAACGGAGATGTGGGAATGTCTATGCTTGTACTCAAGCTGTTTGCATGTACATTTAGTAGAACTCTAATATTCATCACCCGGCAGAAATTGGGCTGATATTAAAGCAAATATTTAAAGAGAAGATTTATGCCCAAATCTGCTTCTACTTAAATTGTTTCTAAAATATGAATTCCTTCACCACGTGCCTAAAGCAAGGACCAAAATTAAACAGCTGGTGCAGGGGCCAGAGGAGAGAAGCACAGGCTCGATGAGCCGCGCTGCATCAGCACTCTTTTATATATGACTCTGCACTTTTCAGTGTTTTGCCACAGACATGACACCAGTGGTGTGAATTCAGGCTGCTTCTGCTTCTCTGATTTCCTCAGAATTTGAGATGGGAGGCCAGAGAGAGCAGGAGGAAGGTGCTACCATCAGGCCCTTCTGTCACTGGAGCGTAGCAGAGAATTCAGACCAGAGAGATTCCCACGTATTGCAAAGTGACAGATTTCCTTAAGCTTACAGCCGAAATTGATGTGAATGATTTCATCTGCAACAAGCCTTGATCATTCAAAAGGAGCAGAAATCCCCTCACAACTCCCTTGGGGTGCTGAGATTTACAAAAGAGACATTAAATGCGCATACAGCGCCAAGGTCTTACTCATTTAAGCAGGACTGAAACCTGGCAAATGGTCCCTTTAAGTTGACAGGGCTGCTCACAGAGCAAGGCACACCATGGGACAAGGACCTTGCCTCACTTCTTGCAGTAAATTATCTTGCACTGTTTGATTATGCACAGCACCCTCCCCATGCACACCACTGGTAAATCACTGGCCGATGCATTAGATGGGCACACCTTTCTGCTATCTTTTATAATTATGCTCCTCATAACAACCACCAACAACAAAGTTTTTCCAGGTTACAAGTTAACCACCTGCTGAGTGACCAAAATGCTGGCCCAAAACTTCAAACACATTCCATTACTTTCATATGTGAGTAATTTTATGTCAGAAATAATGCCACATGAGTCATAATATCCTTTGAATTCACTGTCTGAAGGATCAGAGCCCAGAAGTATCCTTAAGTTCAACAGTTGCCATGTTTTCCTCTCAAAGAAAAAACAAAAAGAGAAGAATGCTCTGTCTGTTTGCCTTTTTTTCATGAGGTAAAATGGCCAGAAAGACTGAGGTTTTTTTATATTTGACATGTAATAATAACTAGAAAAAATCATCTTGTACTTGGAAAGTTTTTCTCTTACTTATATGGATAAAAAGATAAAAAGAACAAATTTGATTGCTTTTCTTTAGCACATAAAACTCAACTCAGTTTCACATTTTAACACAGAAACAATTTTTCAAATTAATCCAGGCAAGCATTCAACTTACAAAATATAAGTTACATTGGCATTCTAATGGGAAAACTTTTAATAAAAGCATGATATTAAATACTGGAAAATCAGCACTATGCATGCTTGTAATGACCTTTATTCAATTGTTTTTTATTTCCTGTAACTTATTTGACAAGCTGGAGTAGATCTTCTTATCTGAACATAGAAATATAAATATTCAGTGCTATTTCCAGACCCTTACTAATACAAATTGTACTGTGAATCTCAGAGCAGTAGTAAGAAGCTGCAATTAATGGGGAAAAAAATAAATTAGTATAGTTCATGTGAGAAAACTGTTCCAGCACGACCTGCCCTGGCTCTGATTCAAGTAAGTCTTCAAATGTGCAGTTAAGTGCAAGCACAGATGTTTTTGTAAATAGGAAAGGAGTAGGCTACCCCATGAGAAATGAATAAACTTCATTGCCCAAAATTAGAAGCATTTGCCCTGATCCACACCACTGTAACTACAGAAGCTGGGTATCTGGACCTCTAATCCAGCCATGTCTTCAAAAACAGACGACCAGGTTGACCATCATAAAAAAGTTTGAAAGTTTAGGGATGCAGCCACAAGGACAGCCTGTGCTACAGAAAGCACAGGCTATTTATAGACAAAACAACTACAGCAGCTATTGCTTGCAAGAGTTACTCTGTTCCTGGGACAATTACAAGGTAGAAGTTCATTAGCCACACATTCTTTTTAATATCTTCCTGACAAGTAGTAATGAAAATATGAATAGTTGTAACTAAATTAGTTACAGGATCCAAAGAGGTCCCCTAAATCAGTCATCTGGAATACACCTCACTGCTTAGTTCAGCTAGGTCTGGACTTCTTCAGATAGAGAGGGTTTGGAAAAAAATCTGCTTCTTTGCAATGTTTAATACCTTGAACCAAAACAGCTTTCCTCAAAGACTTGTTTTCTTCTCTCTCACCACAAAATGCCCAACACAGCTTGATCAAAGGAAAACTCTCCTGCCTAGGATGATGACTTGTTAGGCAAATCTTTTCAATAAAGCTGCAAGTGGGCCTTTCAGGGATAGAAAACAAATCACTGATTCTAATACCCTTGTAAAAATTATTTTTCACAATTAATGTACAAATTTAAATCAAGAAAATATTTCGAGAGATATACCCTTTTAAGTTTCTCACAAAACAAATGCATTTGAATGATGTTCCATGCATATTGCCTTAAGATTTCAAGAGGCTTTGTGTTTCCGAGATAAGTTAGAGGTTTCTCTAGCACTGGCAACTGAAGCAATAGCTAAAAAAAAATAAATTATAATTACAAATGAAACTTTGTTACAGACATTTTTATTTGTAGTATAACTGCATGACTTCTTCTGCCCCGTTATGAATAAAGGTTTCACAAGCCAAAATTCACCAACAGCCCCAACAGCCAAACAGGCCCTAATACTCAGCTGTGCCACCATATCAGTGTCTGAAGAGGATGACCCTACCATCCAGTGGATGCTTCCAAAGTTTTACAGGACTTTTAAGTCTGGTATGAGACAGTTGTGTGAGACAGGCATGCTTGAAGTTGTTTAGAATAATGCTGACAAATCCTCGGCCAACACATACACCAGACTCTAGAGGAGGCACAACTGAGGAAGTTTAAAGTCATGTTTGTGGTAAAGCTGAAAGACAGAGTACCAAACACTTCTCAGACATTTGTCTCCAAGGCAGAATTCACCTTTGTGTTAACCAGTGTACCCTTAAGAGTACAAATGTTGGTATCATGCATTCCAGATGTAAGACAAGACTAACATGCCAATTCTGTGATGCAAGCCTCACTGACCTTTTAAAAAATGCTGGGAGGACAGTGGATGACTAAATGACTAGCTAGCATTCTTTCCCTTAAAGCCAAAAAAGGCCTTCCAGTAGAACCAAACTTCTGATCAAAGTTAACAATCAGCTACAGTCACTCTTTACCTAAGAAAGAAACCAAGACATATTTGGAAATAACATAATTAATTTGTCAAGAGGTAGCATTTTAATGTTGCCAGTTCCCATGGTTTTCCTAAATTAAATGATTGCTCTACACAGCTTTCCTGAATGTGATATCCTCTGAAGTTTGTATACATTTCTAGTTCTTAATCATGGCATTGCTGGATCAATTTTATGTTTAATAGAGATTCATTGCTACTTTTTCCCTATGATTTATGACAGACCAATCACCAAACACAGAGAAGGATGACTTCATAGTGACTAGCAGACAAAATTAACATATTAGAGTCAGCATCAGAACACTCTACCGATTGATTATCAAATTAATTCAGGTAGTCTTGCTTTTCCCAAAATTCAGGCTTTGAAAGCCTTAGAATTAGTCCTAATAAGTTTACATTTAAAAGTATATTTAAATGGCTACAGTACCCTGGTACCCCTCCACCTACTTCCAGTCCAGATATTGTAACCTGTGCAGCTTTATTGATTAGGAGCTGCACCACCAACACGCAAGCTAGAGCTTTACCAGTTGCTTCTAGCAAATATCCCTTGCATAACACCTATGTGAAGTTTTCACTCCTCAAAAACTATTTGCAAACCATATTGAATGAATAGCGAAACTTGAAACACATTTTCTGCTACTCTGTTGATATTAACAAAAAACTTAAGGTGGAATTAAGAGCCTCCCTTTATGCCCCAGAGACCAGGCATGGTGGTATCATACAGTCACACAGGTCATTAACAACTGTAGTAGATAGTAGTGGCTTTGAAAAAAAATACTTCATGTACATATGCTAGCATGTAACTGTTCTACACAAAATGCAACAGTTCCAGAAAGAAAAAGTACCTGTGACTTAAAAATTTAAATTATATGCTTGAGCTCAGGCAGAGACATGAACCAGGTTAGCATAAATAAAAATCCAAGACACTTGGTTTCCATTTTACCAACAAATAATGGAAAAAGAAAGTATGTTCCGATCAAAGTGCACAAGAACTTTTCTTTTTTTCCCCACTTTGATCACAGAGAATGAAGAGAGCATTTTGTGACCATCTAGGAAGATCCCTTCTTTGCAGACATGTTACAAATACTTTTGATGATTGTCCTGAAGCTGCAACTCTGTTTTTGTCTCCTTCATTTATTATTTGTCTGCATCTCCTTGTGTTTCTATTCTGTGCTTGAAAACTTGAATGTTTTGTCCTTTTGTACTTAGTTTAACAGTGCAAGTAATGGAGTTCTGCTCCAGGAATGGGTTCCCAATACTATTATGAAACAAATAATAAATTAGGCTGACTGACTAGAATAGTGATCTGAACAAAGTTATCTGCATGTTTAGGATGTGGCCCATCAGATATAATGCAAAATGAGATAGCATGTGTTATCTTATCATTCTTCAAAGTAATTTATTCCTCTACCCTCTGAAAAAAAAAAAAAAGAATAAAGCTCTTAGCTTTCTGTCTCTGAAATTTGAGAGACTATGCAGGTTATGCAGGAAAAATACAGACTGAATACTTTGAAAATAAAAGATTCTGCAATTTATAGAACAATAAAAAATCTGAATGAGAAGGGCCTTTCAAAGTACAGCACTATTTTTCAAACATGCATGTTCCAGGGGATGAGTAATATTATGTTGTCCCTGCTAGAGCCAAACTTTACAAGTAGTCCTAATGCAGTGGATCAGAGATGATGGTGATGGCCTTAGTAACAGCCATAGTAGTGGGGAAAACTTGATGATCAAACCAGGAAAATGGATAGGGAAGCAGGCAGGAGAGAAGGGTGAATATGGAACAGATGTAGCAGGAAAAGATCAACATATTTTTGAAAAAAACGAAAAAAAATCTGACTTTACAGACTCTAAGAGACTTTGTGAGAAAGTAAAAGAGGTAATTGTTCACATTCCAAACATTTTGATATACAAACTACACAACCATCGCCCATGAATAGCTCAGCTGTTAACAATTTTTTCCCCCCAAGAAAATAATCAGGCTTCATGCCAAGCAACTTTTCTCGAAGTGAATAATATTTTGAAAGCCTGTTTAAAACATAGCTGTGACATAATAAGTTTTTAAAGAGTGCAAGTGACTCTGAAGAGATCCCAGTCTGAGTCTGAAAGAAGACCCAGTTTATAACCCAGTTAGGAAGAAAGCACTTTCAGACTTTTACTCTACTGGAATTCTCAGAGAGTCTCCCAGAAAAAGCCAGTCCTGCACGCACATCTGTTTCCAGTGTGATGCTGGTATGCAAACTATTGTCTATTGGAAGTGTGTTGTGGTAACGTTCGCCAGGGTTAAAGACTGGGTCAATTTGATCAAGAAGCTAAAATTAGCTTCTGTGTGTTTTCCTGAAAAGAAAAAAAAAAAAAGAAAAATACTGTAAAGCTCTTTGTTTTCCTTCAGGTCTTGTTCTCAGATTTCTGTTCGGCTGTGTGAACTAGCATAAAGCAGACTGTTCCAAAACCTACTTCTTTCTTACTTGTTCTTTTTAATTGATGCAATAGCAGCAGCAGCCATTAGCTTCTACAGAACTGAACAGTCTGATTCTGTATTTCATTCATCACAAGAGTTTAAAATTCAATAAGGCACTTAAAATCCCTACAGTAGTAAGACAGATGCAAGAAAAAAGTTTTGGCTAGTGAAACTAAAATAAACAGAATAATTTTAGCTACTAACAGAATTGAGAAAAAAAAACTTTTACATTTCTGACAATGATAAAATTGCACATGTTCCTGGAGATGTTTTAGTGTTTTGTCTTTTAGTGACATACACTTTGATCTACACATCACTTGTATCTGCTGTACTACAGTCTTATATAAAGGAACATTTTTATGTCACAGAATAACAGAATTGTTAGGGTTAAAATGATCTCTGGAGATCATCCAGTTCAGCCCCCCTGCCAAGGCAGGGTGACCTAGAGCAGGTGACACAGGAACACGTCCAGGTGGGTTTTGAGTGTCTCCAGACAGGGAGACTCCACGAGCTCCCTGGGCAGCCTGCTCCAGTGCTCTGCCACCCTCAATGTAAAGAAATTCTTCCTCGTGTTGAGGTGGAATTTCTTGTGGTTTAGTTTTTGGGCATTGCTCCTCATCCTGTTGCTGGACACCATGAGTTTGGCACCATACTCTTGGCTCCTGCCTTTGCGATATTTATATGCATTGATGAGATTCCCTCCCAGTCTTTCCTTCTCCAGACTAAGCAGGCTCAGCTCCCTGAGTCTCTCCCCATAGAAGAGATGCTCCAGGCCCCTCGTCATCTTTGTGGCCCTCTGATGGACCCTCTCCAGTAGTTCCTTGTCTTTTTTGTACTGAGGAACCCAGAACTGGACACAGTACCCTATTTTCATATGAAACGCAACAATTAATCTATACTTGAAGTAGTTAATTAAAGGAAACTTTTTAATATGGAAATATTTCCTAAATTGAACACTGGCACACTGTACCTGTTTATGAAGGCCTTTATTTAAAAATATTTAAATTACTTAGAGGTAGAAAAATATTTTAAAAATCACACCAAAACTGTACTTTTCATAGATCATTTGGTTCAATTTTTACTGGCTTCAGAATAGCACACTGAGTTTGTGAGAAGGATTCCTCTTCTCCAGAAAGTAAAAAAAAAAAAATCAAGGCAAAATAATATGCACAAATTTTTCTTACACTCACAAAGTGAGGTTCCTAAAATGCAGACAATAGAAATGTTCATTTTAGAGCATTAGAAAGACAAAGATGATAGAATGAGAACACACAATGCAATAAAAAGAGCCTGGGGTTAAAAAAAATCAGCAAAGGTCCTGATCCTGTAAGTAAGGTCACCTGAATAGTTTGATAAGTATGAATTATCCTAAGAACTCAAGTGGAAACAACTTTACATGTGTAAATATTTCTAATTTCAATGCATCAATACACAAAGTGTAACAGTAAACAATTACTGCAAATACTTATTGGTTGGAATTTCTGTGGTTTGCAAGGCAAACTTTCTTCTCTAGAATATGCCCTATTAAAGCAATTGCTCTTTAAACTGGCTTGAAGTAAATTAGTAGTAATGGCCACAGTCTTTTACTAAAGACTAACTAATCTTTTAACACATAAAAATTGGTTGATTCTCATAAGGCAATGTGCAATCATGTGTCAATTTCTGAATAAGCAGTAATTTAAGAACTCATTTGCTAACTTAGCACTAAAATGGCAAAACAAAAAATAATGCTAGTCTAACATATTGTCAGTGTTCAACAGGCTACCTTGAATTTAGTAAATACTATTTAAACAGCTCTAAAAGCAGGACCAAACAGAAGTTACATGAGGAGAAGAGAGGTCTTTTTAAATACTGTATGCTCATTAACAAGTCTTTGTGTTTGTTTTCGCATTAGCGTACCTCAGTTGGTCCAAGTACAGACTTGTCCTCACACACTCACAAAAATGTATATAAACTTTCCTATAGACCTTCAAAATTTGCAGGCAGTCTTTTAAAGACAGAGAAAGCTTAACAGGTAAGAAGTTAACATCTATTTTTTCTTGGCTTTTTCCTACCGTATATGCTCAATTTCCCTAATTTATAAATTTTTACTCTAATTTATGAATATCCAAGTCTAGGGCATGGATGTGATACATATCTATGTTAGCTTCACCATCCTTGAAAAGAGAACTTTAAAAACCCCAAAACACATACTGAATTTTCAAATCTACTCCAATAAACTGGACTGAGAAAAGTTTTTCTAAGGATTCTACACCTGATATTGCAATTCTGCTAAATCTGTGCTAATCTTTCTGTGGTGAGCATTTTATGGTGTACCTCCCCTATTTCTTAGATACAAGTTATGGTCTGCAGAGCTGATTGTGTAAAATCACAACATTCCTATTAAAATCAAAGGCCACTTACTTAAGGGCTTGAAGCATCTGGCTCTACATGAAACATCTTCCTACAGAGTTTTCCCATGGCTCTCTGGGCCACAAATTGTAGCTGTGGGGTGCTTTTCCTTGGGGAACAGAAATGCAGGCAGCTTTTTGCTTTCCTGGGAATGTTCACCATGTCCCTGCTTTTTCTGAAGGTAAGCCTACAAATGCTAAGAGAGCCTGAAGAACTCTGGAGAGAGTTCAGCTACATGCAAATGTCTATCCAGAAACAGAGCAACATCTTCCCATTTACCCTTTCAAGATACATTTCAAGCAAGAGACAACTTTCATTTCTATGCCTGGGAATGGTGCAGAAAAGATTCCAAAAAATATATTATGTGTAATATCAGTGATCTTTAGATCTGCTTTTAGGAAGATCACATCTTTATTGAAATTAAGACAGAGTATAGCACTGATGGAAAATGTACTCTTTCATATTTGGGAATGAGTTTGTGTACATGAATGATGTACATCCCATTTTCCAACAGTCTCAGTTCATCTGCCTACCTGCAATTGGGGTAAGGAAATCAAGGGACTTACCTTTTTCTTCCATTGGTCTCATCACTTCAGGTAATCTCAAGAACTTTACTGGTTTCTTTCAGGGACTAAAATCACACTCTGGCACAGGTACCAGAAGCAGCTGTGAGCACTCAAAATGCTCCCTGGTCACTTGGAGGGGCACCACATCCCTCAGCACAACCCAGGTGATTTATGGTTCATCTGCCTGGAGAAGTATGCGATACCAATGAGTTTCCAAGACTAAACATGATTTTTATGGAGATTTTTGGGACCAGATTTTCTTCTAGACACCACAAACAGTGTATTTGAAGTTTCAAGGCTCAATTACTCTGTGCAACCACCTTTTTTTGTACCTGCAGAACAGGGAAGTAAGAAGAAACCTTGAAACTAGACCAAAACCTTTGCTACTGCTTCCAACTATACTAGCTTGCCTCAGGAAAGCTTATCTATACATGCAGACCTTGTCTAAGATTAAGTTAGTATTTTACATAACAAGACATTCCCTCATGCTTTCTCCTGCATGTCATTATACATTTGCCTCTTTTTCAGCTACTGAGGAATACGCAGCCATTATTTGCTTTGGATGAGATACCTTCTCATTGTGCATTTCTCGCTGTGTGCACTGCCCTGTTATTAAGGTAATTTGAAACAGCCACGTGCAAAGTAACAAGGGAAACCTCCCTCAGTCATGTCATCATCCTATGGGCACAATTGTGTTCACATTATTCAGGCTGACTATTATGTAATTACAGAAATGTTCTTGTTCAAATGAAATTCAGCGCTTTTTCTTAAAACAGACAGGTTATTAAAAGAAAAACTTTTTAACTACAGTATTGGCTCTCACATATAAATACTAAAAGGGAAGAGAAAAAGAAAAGATTTCTAAATTAGATTTGTTGTATTTAGCCAAAGTAAAACACAGTGGAGCACCAAAGGGAAAGCTAGTGAAAAACTTGCTAAACAACTCCTGTAACAGCATCATTTGATGAGCTTTTTGAGAAAAAACATTCTGGAAAAATATTATGTGCCCCCAGCTCTCACCCCTCAAAAAATAAAGCCCCCCAAAGCCATCCCCCCTAAAAAAAAAAACCCAGAAGAGGAAAAAGGCTATTATTTTCTAAGGAAGAAGAGCTAACGTTTTCTGTCTCCACGGCCACAATTACAGATTACCTATCTACACAGTAAGGTGTGAGGGCCACACAAGGAAGGAAGTCTTCAGCTACTGAAGATCATTAGCAGCAGCCAGGGAGGCCACTGTCAGTCACTTTGGACCAGTTTCTCTGCATACTCATACAAAGCATGGAAAATTATCAGCACCACTGGGCCTCTGCCCAGGTCATCCTACAGCTGAACACATGAAACGTTATGCCCTGAGAATGAATGCCCTGGAAGAAGCCCAGGGGTGATTTGAGCCCCTGCACACATTAATCACCCTGAATGTGGTCTCATGCTGGGATTCACAGCCAAGGCAGCCAGCAAGGTTGACTCCTTGGAGAAGGGGAGGCGTCAGAATAATATTAGAAGCATCAAATGTCCTCCCTTTGCCTGGTATGGAAAGCTCATCTAGGAGGTGTCAGGATAAAACATGAGAGCTGCAGTTGTACTTAGAGACATGAAGGAGTGATTCACTGTTTTCATGGCACAAGTGGAGGAGGAGGCTGCAATAAAAACTTTTACAAGGTGAGATCTAAATCCTGAATGCAGCAGCTCAAGATTACAAAGCCTTTTTGTCTTTTCTCAGGAAAGAAAAATACCAACCAACAACTGAGAGAGCTGAGTGTGTTGTAATTAAACTGTAAATTTCTTGAAATGAAAGCTCAAACTATGCTCCTGACACACCTGCTTTATGAAAGTTACTCACATGCATTTTTGTTGAGCTGTACTCTTTAAGAAGGAATCCAAAAGACACCAACAGGAAAAGTATGCTGCAAACTGCTACCCATCAATAACCACCTTTTAATTATTAAGGAAGTTAACAAACAAGATGGAATCAAGCAAACATAGCAGCATTTTCTTTGTGTCTCCTGGGAAAAAAAAATGCCAATAACTGAACCCTTGGTAAACACACAGTTCTGAGAAAGATAAATTATTTAGATTTTATAAATAATAACATGTAACTGCAGTGGTAACTGCACTAACTCTTTACAAATATATGGTAATTGGCTTTTTTTTTTTTTAAGGTTCTAATAATGGTAAGACTTCCAATAGGATTACTCAAAATGTAATGAGTAAAGGCAGAAATACATCTGCCTGACAAGACCTGATGAGCCAATAATAACATTAATATTTCACATAAACATTTTATTCATTCAGCATTTCAGTCATTTAATGACAGCTAAAAATCATAGGAAATCATCACAAAATGACAAATTACACAATTAGAGCACTAAATTTTCCCAGAAAAATGGGAGAACCAGAGAAGGAAAAAAGTTTTTTTGTGACCCGAACATGTTCCCTTTTCCAGCAGCAAATTCAGGACTATTTCTTACTTCTGCTGTCCAAGCAAAAGTTCCAATGTCAAACAATTCTGTCTTGTCCAAATCTAACAAAAATTTAGCATGAAGCCAGACCTAGCTCCCACTTAAAACCCCAAAGCTAAAATGTGCTGAGACACCACTTTGACTTTAGTATAAGGAGGAATGCTTCATTGATGAGAGAATAGTGATTTTAGAACTAGTGAGGGGGAGAATTGAATCATACCATTCATTGAGCTGCAGAGTAACTTAAGGTGCTCTAGAGTGCTCATTCAGTTAAAACAACACCTCCACCACCACCAAAAACTCAAAAACAACTCGCCCTGAAAAAAAAAGCAAAAAAAACCCCCCCCAAAACCAGAGCTTATATTCAACATTTCTTGCATGTGTGCAATGTTCTTCAAGACATGTATATTATCTAGCATTGGCTTTAATGACATCTCACTCAGACAAAAAGAGTATTCTCTTTTACATGAGATGCTCTTACATCTGTTTTCCCTGCTCAAATAGTCTTCCAAGGTCTTGGCTACAAACAATTATGTTATTTTTTTCCAGTAATCTCACAGAGATTTAGAAATATAATTCCATATGTAAGTGCTGAAACAAAGTCTCTGAAAAATTCCCAGACACTGCACTCCTTACTCACTGTGGACATTGGGAAGGATCACTTCTAGGCTTGCCGTTTCCTATGCTCTTTTCCCAAGCTTTCATTACTGGCCTCTGCCAGTGACAGGGTATGTTTAGCAAGATGAAGTTCTGTTTTGAGCCAGCATGGCAGTTCCTATTAATAGTTAATACACTGTTGAAAGTTCAGTATTCTCATACTAGCTACTCTCAAGATTTTCTTGCAATCCTCTGTGATGGGACATTTCTCTAATCCTTCTCGCTCCATCTGTAGACCAGCTGGAGTCTTAACCTGATACATCTCTGGTCTGATGTTGCTTTAGCATACATATAAACTGACTTTGTGTATAAGCACACAAAGCTTTTGCTGACTATTTTAGTTCATCTCTCTGTATTTTCCCTCTGGGTAGGAAAGCACTGTCACTTATGTCTGTCATTCTGCTGTCTTCGTTCAAGCAGGTTTCCAGAAGAATGTTCTGGAAGCCAAATGGCTTTCTTTGACTGCAGTGAGTCTTGCTCCTACCTCCCAGCAGAAAAAAAACCCCTCTCTCTTGGCTCCTTCTGTTTCCTTCCTGTTTCCACTTAGCTTTTTTTAACATTTCAAACTTTTCAAGCTGTCACTTGCTGTGTTGCCAGGACCAAGAAGAGATGGCAGGACAAACAAAAGAAACCTGGCTGATGAGTAAATATTTATGGGTCCCAGCTAAACTCCCATAGAAAGAAAAAGCGGCTTTGGGTGATTTAGGACTGTCTTAAAGTCCAAAACCTGTTCCCAGCAACTAAAAAGACCCAGACACAGATGACAGAGTCTTCATCCCACTTCTAAACAGGAATTAAGCACCCTTGAACAGCAACGAGGAATGGAGTACAAGGGAAGACTGAGACAGGAATTTTGACAAAATGGAGACAATTCAAACAGAGACAGAAGTGGTATGGATCACAGGATTGACATCCTGACAGAAGGGAACAAACAATTCTAAAATTACTTAATTCTCTTTAAAATAGGACCGGGACAGAATTGCACTGAAACATTTTCAGACTTCAAAGTCTCTTTTTGGGTGTGATTACCCTTTACTAACTTTATGGATTTTGTCCCTGAAGACCGTTGAAGGCCGGAGAGCTGTCCTCAAATATACGTCTGGACTCAAAATGACAAAGAGTTTCAGAAGAGGTTCTTGGCCTCAAGAAGTCTGCAGCTGGAGTTTGGCAGCCATCAGACCATAACACATGTTACATCTGTTGAAGAAAGTTTTCAAATGAATAATGTAAAAATGGTAGTGTGTAAAAAAGGCAAAGCTAACACAATACTGATCATTTGACCCCTACATGATGACAGTATTATGTACTTTAATTTTATGAGCCATACAAATACTATTACATATTTTAAAACATGCTAAAAAATAAAATTACACTGTGATGGTGACAGTTTATTGTTTGCAGGTGCACAGTGCTGGAGGGCCTGGCTCTCTGAATTAACAAGTGCCAGCACAGGCAGATACAGACAGCTGTCAATCATTTTGCCTAAACTAGATAATGCAACTAATGGTGCAACTGAGATGATGCAAGTATATGACACAACAACCAGGACTGAAAAGGACAGGTGTACTCTAGAAAGCAGATGCACAGAAATACAAAGCTCTAGGAAAAGTCTTTTAAAAAACCAATTTTTTTTTTCTACCCTTTAGAGAATGTAGTGACAGGAAACACAACTGCTCTGCCTGGTATTGTCCATATTCCTATGTAAGGTTACAGTCAGAAATTACTAGGCAAGTGGCAGGTATGGGCTAGGTTGTCACAGACTTGAAAGGTGTGATAGTCTCACAGCTGACAGGAATATTTCCATGAAGAGTGAAGAAGACATGCTGGTCTCCACAATTCACTCATGTGAAGTCCACCCCTGAAGCAATATTTCCTGTGAGCAATAGAATTAATGATGCCTGTCTTCTCACAGATTTATAACTTTCAATGTCCTTCATCATCTCAGCTGTTTGATTCCTCCCTCCTCCAAAAGGTCCTGTTCTTCTCATGTTCACTGTAGTGGCTGTCCAGGCAAGGACAGTCTCTGCTAGAGCCAGAGGAGTGCATAGGTGTGTGCCATCTGACCAGGCAACTCCTGTTATACAGAAGGGACAACAGCTAACTTGTACTCACCATTCCCTCAGTGGGGGCAATAGTTTCAGTACCTCTTCTTCCCTGGCTACTGATTTTCAGACTTGAAGAAAATTAATTTTCTATGAGACTCTCATTTGAAATTGTCTAGCAAGTTCAAAAGCCCCCAGGGAGAAGGAAGGCACAAAAAAAAAGAGTGTGATTGCCTAAGCCTTGTTTCCTTAGGAAACCAGCCTAAATGCACATTCAAATGAGAAACACCAACTACAGGCTTCCTCTGGTCTGGTCCCTCAATCAGCAAACACAAATACTTGCATGGAAACAGAGGAGAGTATAAAGAAGTTAATTTCCAGGGAAGGTTATCCCCTTAAGACACCACGACTGTTCTTGGCCTCTCTGACTAACAGCAGCACCAATACATGCTGCAAACAGGTCTTGCTTAGAGCGTGTTTAAAATTAGACAGCTCTAAACACACTCAAAAGAGCTGTAAGGCTAACCAGCAGATCTGGGTGAGAAATCACTGTCTAACACCTGTATGAACACAAGCCTTTTGAAGTTGGGAGAGGGAAGGCAAACCAAAGCAGCATCCCCCTGGACAGATCTATCCCAGAACCACCAGGTGCTCAACATGTAGAGAGTCTGTACCCATCTCTTAAATCCCTAGTTCACTGAAAACACATCACAGATTTGAAGCCTAGCCCTTCAGATGTGTTGTTTAAACACCTTAGGGATTATTCCCAGGTTGTACCCATGCATCTTTTTTTGTTGGACTTATGACACCTTTGCATAAATATTTTCCAACTTTTGGACCAAAGAGCCTGCAGCACTAAAGCCCATGGACCAGACAGGGCTGATGGTGGCATATAAAAAGCCAGGCTCAAGTAATTGCCTGCAAAATTTTCCTATAGAATAGATCTGTGAATGGACCTGTAAATACCCATTTTAGATTGTTCAGTAATATGGTAAAATGTACTATTGTAATGTGAGATTGAACATGGGGATCATTGGTCTATAAAAACCAGTACTGGTAAAGGTAATGAAGACTTGAACCTATTTTGCTGACTGCCACCAGATTTTGCATGTTCCTGCAAACGTTTGATTGAAACAAACCAACATTTTTTTCTGTGATAACATATTTTATCAGAAAAATCCTGAACTCATCTAGTAATATGAAACTGTAATAAAAACCAATGCCTTCTCACCCCAGGGAATGAGGGTAACACCTCTCCAGCATTCCCATGCTCCTTGTGGCACTGTTAGAGGAAAAGTCTAAGGTGTAATTTGATTCCTTCAGGCCTGAATGCTGTTCTAGTAGCAGATTACTCTGCTGGCTCCAAATTTAAATTACTATTTAAATAAATTAGAGACATTTTAAATAAACAATAGAAGTTAAAGATTAATCACATCAGTTTATCAGGTAATGAACAAGACTGTGTGCAATTTTTGCTTTAACAGGAATGCACCCAACAGATTATTTAACTTTAATGCACACAGAAACCAGAAACAGATTTGCCGTCAAACACCCTCCCTGAACCAACCAAAGTAATTATCTTCTTTCACTGACATGAAATGAAGGGAGAAGGGATGATTCAAGGTGGGGCCAGGGAAAGGGGAATTATTAAAGTCCTTGTATAAACGCATGTTTTTTTCACTGAACATTTTAAATTTCATCACTTTTTTCTCCCATAAATTTCTAATGACTCTACCTGTAAACCCCACCATTTCCACCACAGTCATGCTTTAACTCAGAATGGAAGACACCAAAATTACATAAAACTCCAATACAAAGTAACATTTCGTGTGCAAAGTAAGAGCTGTCATGAAAAAGGTAATGAAGAAGAATAGCTTGTACAGAGGGCTCTAATGCTATCCAGCTGCTGCTATATGGCACTCACTGATAAGACTTTGTTTTAACTTTACAATAGAGAAAGTTTGGGAAAGGTTAAAAATCAAAATACAGGAAGTAAAACTCTTTATACTTCATGTGTTACATTTCCTCTTAAGTAGCATTTATTTTCTTACATAATTTAGTTTTCCACAAAGAACATGTATTTGTGCCTCTTTTTTTTTAATAATAAAGAGAGAAGAAGTGTTTCAAGTGGTGCATTTTAGAAAGATGTTTTTAGGCAGCAATCCTATTTTTCTTGGGAGCTCTAAAGGAAAGGATTGTGGAAGAATGGAGTAACACAAAAACTCCATCACAGTTATGCTTTTGGGATATTCTCATCATAACAACACTGTGGCACTGTTACCATCTTGCACCTTCCATTAAAATTTAAAAAATTAATTCTAAATTTAAAAATGCAAGGAATGTGTAAATAAACTGCTGTTATTATGCTTCTTTCTTTTTGCTGTTTAGGCAACAACCACTGGGAACATCTTGATGGCAGGCATTTTACCAATAACTGTGTTGATGACTACATTCATAAGCCAATTTTTCCACAGAACCATAGAAGTAATTTTTAAATCTATGTATGACTAATAAGCACAGATGTTAAATGCAGATAAGAAGGATTTTCAGTTTTACAGAGGAAATACTTTAATGTTAAAGTGCAAATGCAGTAACGTGCTGCCTGGGCACAAAAAACAAGGATGACCTTGATTAGAATCAGTCTAGAAACAAAAGTGAAACTGAATAAATTATTTTTATTTCCTAGAGGGGAAAACCATAAAAAACTGCAAAAAATGCCCCTAGAGAGAACTTGCAGTGTTAGTATTTCAGTGGCTGTATCATGAATACTTAGCACTTTTAAATATGTCTCAAATTAATCATCTCTGCAAACTGCTTACCCTGTGTAGCAATGATAAATTCTTTCCCCATATTTTTTTAATAATTAATGGTCTTACAAGAGAGGCCAGAAGAGGCAGATGCCTATCCTATGTCAAAAATGACACAAGCTGACAGTGATTTCCAGAGAGCAATGACAAGCTCCATTCTTTCTTTGCAGTGCATATGGAGCATGCAATTAATGTTAAATACGTAGGCTGAAGGAGAGCAAAGCCTCAAGGAGCAGAGCAAACTACACTCCAAGAAGGTTAGCATGCAAACCCCTTCACACAGCACAACCATTTACTGCTAAGCCAAGCTAACCTGTTGATACCATCCTTTAAAGCACTTTTATAAACCATGGTGACACTAAAGAAGTATTTCCAAATACTCAAGCTGACATCAATAATCTCTGAATCAAGCACTACTAGCATCTCCCTGGGGAGGAGTGGGAAAAATGCTGTTGTAAAGACTCTTAATGGCAAACCTCTGCTAGCAATTACATCAAGAGACAATGAGCATTTGGCAAAAAAAGCTAAGGCAGCTTTGTTGGGGCAGCTTAATGATGTAGGAGCCAAAGAGTTAAAGCGAAGCTGCAAAGTCGCGCAGAGCGCTGAAACCTTCCTGTTGGGAGTTCCTTTCAGAAGGACTGGGAAAGGAACAGTATTAATAGCTATTGCTGGGCTGCACTTTCCCACAGGTCTGGACAGGATCTCCACAGCAGCTTTTGCCTTTCTAAAAGGAAGACCTGAAACGACTGCAGACATTGGAAACCTCTGGGCCTCACACGGAGGAAACAGGAGGACCTGAAAGACAAACCAAGGGCTGTGCCAGGCATTATGACTGCCCACAGCTGAATGGCCACAAAGGAGAAAAAGGCAAGGGGGAGGGGGTGAGCAGAGAGAGAAACAGTGAGGAAGAGGAAGAGAAGAAGGCAGCAAGTGAGCAACAGCAGTGCTGATGTCAACAACAGGCAGCCGTCATTTGGAGACCACTCAAATGAACCCACTTGTCACCTGAGGAACCTGGAGAAACTTTCTGTCCCAGCAGGAAGCTTGCTGGTACAGGAAAGTATTAAAAAATCCAAGTACCCTCAAACCAAACAAAATTCCCTAAACAAATAAATAAAATTGCTCAAGTTGGTTACACATCACCTCATTTTGCTCAGCTGAGTCAAGGTTGCTGTTCTCAAAGAGTTTTAGTTCTGTGAGGCACGCAAATGCAAACGGTGTCCTTTTCATTATCACAAGTAGGAGGATTCTGACAAAAACTAAAGAGACTTGCAAGCACACAGAGATTTACTTAAATTTCTTCACAGTGACAATAAGTTTCTTTGTCTTTGCTGCCATGTACATGATTACCATTCCAGGTAATTTAATCCAACTTGGAGCTGCAGACCTGCAATGCAGCACAAGTTGCCAGTTGGAACTGCAGTGTCAAACACCAACATGTCCTACTCAGTTACAAGCAGTCAAGCTTTCAAGTCACACCCCTGTCTCTACCATTGTTGGTCACTTTGGGTATGAAGAACTATACTTGGACTGTTGAAAAGAGTTGGGAACTTTTTCAACACTAGACACAGATATCTTTGGTTAGCTTTTTATTCATGACAATTACTTATGATTACATGAATTTGACCCAGTTTGCATTCCTTCTCTCAGACCTGAAGTCCTATTAGTCATATTTGTGAAAAATTATGCTTCTTGTACCCAAATATACCATTCTCTGCATGATTACAAGAAACCTTGGTGATGCAAAATTCCAAATGAACTGGACTTACAGCAAGAGCAGGCAAGAACAGGGAATTTTCTCTTACCAGCTTCTCAAAATAATGAGACTATTTAATCAAACATTTTTAAAGCTCCGTGATCTGTTCCAATATTAAATAATGTCCCCAAATCTTGCAAATAAATCTTTTCTCTAGCCAGAGCTTGTGCTAAGCACCTCCTTCTGCACCTCCTTTTGCTGAGAAACATAAAAACTACCAAGTCCTTTTAAGAAGAAATTGGTGTCTAGGTTAGGTGATCACCTGAAGCACAACATAGGAGATTTTGCTATTAATAAATGCTGCATCAGATCTGCATCCCTTTCCAGTATGCAAAACCATGTTAATTATCAACCATGGTTTTAATTGTATCTCAAAAATTTTGGCTAAAATGTTCCATGAATTTTGGCAAAAATGTTCCATAAAAGCAAGACCTTAGCAGACCACCAAGGAGAGCTTAATGAAGACAGGCTTATTCAGTGGTAAAATCATCTTGGGAGGGGGAGCAGGGAATGAAAGGAGTTTGTCACAATCATTAACTGCAGACATATTTGTCCATGTTAGTTTCTATGAGTAAAACAACTCAGAAAAATACAAATCCACTTTTCTATTGCAACTTTAAATATTTCTTACATTCAACTTCAGGGAAGAGTTGAGAACATCGTACCACAACCACCTTCACTTCTGAGATTTGAACAGGAATAGCCTAAGGATGTTTATTTTAAACAGCAAAACGCTGAGTGAAATAAAACGAAGTCACTCTAGTGACTGGGGGGACTTCTTTTCCTCCTGATCGACAGAAGATACAGTCTTGCTTGGTATTGTGATGTCTATGAGTAAGCAATCATTCTACCTATTACTATTATGTTAACAACTGTAAACCACCTACAATTACTAGCATGATCCCTAACCTCTGAGAGGTGGTAATCCAGTATTGGTTGTTAGCTGTCAAATTTATTTCCCTTTGGTGAAATATACCCTGGATTTAATTACCAGTCATTCTTGATACTTTATGGAGTTGAGCTCAAGTACTGTGGCTCTGACATTTAACCCATGACCCTTAAATATTTACCAGCTTTACTGGTTGTGTACAATTATCCCTTCAAGTATATCTCAGATCCATCATTCTGCCCTTGACTTACTACTCCAGTCACTCTAAATCAGATACATCTTCTTCCTTTCAATGAAAGGGGAATGCTTAGTTTCCACTCTAAAACATGAAAAAAATAAAAGAAACATTAAAAGATACATTTGTAAGGAATTGTGTGGTGTGGCCAGCATCTGCTAACTGCACTTTTACTGTGCCAGAGGATGCCTTGCATCAGAGGGACAATAAACTTCGCTCAGTGCAATGTTTATTAACAGAAGCATCAAACAAGATTTCTGTTACTGATTATGAGCTCAGTGCTCCTCTCCGGTAACAGGAGTGGAGAGCAGGGTGAAAAACAACAATTCTCTGACATGCTTAAATGATGACACTGAGCCCACACACGCTTTTCCATGAGGTCATGTTCCCATGGGTGAGAAGATGACAGTACCAGGGAGTAGCCGTACTTCAAACCCAAATAACTTCTCAGAGTAAATGCTTCTCCAAGTTGTAAAAACTCTCCAGATGCTCTCCTTCTCTAGAAGAAGCAGCTGATGGGCCTAGAAGAGCCATCAGTGCAGGAGGGAAAGGGTAACATGCATCCTCCCAGAGGCAAAATCCACCTCCAGGTCTGGAAGCAGAGTTTGGAGCAGATACCCAGGGCCTTTCCATGGCCATTGAAGCTTCCCAGTTCTGTGCAGAGCTGGAGAGAGAATTCAGATGAATAAAATCTTGTGCAATGGCCTGGGTATGTTTTGCCTCCCTCAAAAGGCTATCGAGAGTTAGTACAAGATGATTTTAACTGATAGGGAGAGCAGGTTACTAGATAATCTAAAACTTCCTTTATTAGCAGCCAGCCTAGTTTAAGACACACAAACTTTCCACTGCCAGTGTTGCTATAGACAAATATAAATGTGAAAAACCTGGCAGAAAGCACAGAAAAACACCAATCAGCTACAAACAGTCATTTTTAAAGTGCAACATGTAACAGTGTTTGTATATGTATATGTACATACTCAGCTTCTGAAGCAGAACCTGAGCCTGAAAATATTTACAATTACCCTTGATTTCACTCAGCATGAGTTGTCACCTCAAGGGGAATGCTCCCATGGCACAGCATTAAGCAAATACGCAAGTTTCATAGTGGCAGAGCCACTGACACACATAAGGGGATTTATAAGTAGTGTTCAGCTTTGGAATATTCCTCTACCACAGTTAATCAGCAACCTGGCTCACAAGTGTGTAACCTAACCTCTCTGCTTCCCCTCCAAAATCCAAAACACTGCACAAAACACATATTAAGAAGTTTTCAAGTTAATTATTTATTTGTGTGTAGTTATCTTACTTCCAGAAGTGTTTAATTTACAGGTAATTTGCACTCTATACAATGTAATGTAAATGAGCATGGTAGTCTAGCTGCCTTTAAAGTTGCATATTCCTTCTATGCATTACCTCTGAAAAAAAAAGCATTCTAAAATAGCTTTTCTTCTTTTATTAATAAATACATAAAGTTTACTTCTAAAGGTAAATTAAATGCCTCATGACCCTCAAACAGACATACATACCTCCCATGGAAAGGGAAACAAAAATGGTTATTCAACAGCACTAGAATATTCCAGAGAATTCAAACTCAGATATTCTCTGTTGAGAGTGACTATTCATTCGTCCTTTCAGCTATTTCTAAAAACCACAATAAAGTTTAAAAAACTGTAGATCAAAATGGTTTTTATCCTACTGAATTAGTATAATTTCCCTTCTTAATATATGGCTTCAAGGAATTCCACTGTATTGGAAAACGTGGTTTTAGAAAAGCAGAACAGAAATATTAGGACTCTGATAAAAGGTACCTTGTGTGTGTACTTTTTCAGAAGCAATTTAAAGAATTGCTCAGGAATCTGTTCTCAGATGCAATAATTTGAGAAGTAGGAAACGACACACTCGTATCACAGACATAGCTATGGAACTGCAAATATTTATAGGCTCAAGTCTTTCTGTTGAATCAGACTTCCTGCAAATGCTAATGTCAGCCTTACTCCCAAAGCAAGAAGTCATAGGATGGAGACTCAGACAAAGGCATGAAAATGCTAGGAAAAAAATATTGTATTTCATTTTCCCAAGGAATTCCTTTCATTCATCTCAATGGTAGTTGGTCCAATGAGATCAGCAGAAAAAACCCAGATCCTTCTAGAATAGTGCAGCAAGACTCAAGGAAATCTGCCAACTCTCTCTGCTACCTACAGAATAAGTTCCCTGTGAGACAAGGGTCATTAAAACTACCATTGCATTGTGCACTTCACAACTTCAGAAAACATAAACAGCTTTGGGTTCAATTCACACAATTATCATTACATGAGCATTCAACATACAAATGATGCTTCAGATCTCTTGGAAAAACTAAAGCAAAAAAACCCAAACAACAAACCCCACATTTTTTTCTTCTAGACTTCTTTGATTTTAATAAAAAATACAGCCTTCTCTTTATCTCTCTGAGATAAAAACAAACAAACAAACAAAAACACCTACCACCAAACAAACAAACACACCAAAAAAGAAAAACAAAACAAAACAAACCCCACAAAACCAAAAAACTCTTCAATTTGTACAGTGTGAGTCAATCCCATGCATTTTTATAAGCATGAGTAATAAAGCATTCAATGACCAAGAAAATGACCAAGAAAAAAAAGAAAAATGGCAATTCAACTCTTATTATCAGCATCTAAATCTGTTAGTGGGAAATTATATCTATGAGATTATTAACTGTGCCAGAGAGAAGTAAGAAGTATACCAAAGTATATATATCACACTTCTATACCTAAACTGAGCAAGTTAATAACCAAGATGACTAATGAGTCTGTACCGGTATAGAACTGTCTTTTTAATGACACAGCACTATAAGAAGCTGAACCTTAAAATATCTGAAACATGGGATATATCTAATTTTAAGAAAGAAGCCACATCCAACTTACATAATGATCAGAGAATTATAGAATAATTGAGACTGTAATGGCCCTCTGGACTCATTTAATCCCAACTGATCTAGTCATATTTTCTACACAGGCATTTTCACTACATCCTCCTTGCTTCTGGTTTCTGTGTGTTCTCTTGAAGCCACTCCCTACATGAATCCTCTGCCTGGCATTTCACACTTCTCAGGAGATTTCACAAGGTGTTTATGTCTTTCCGGAAGTCCAAGAGATACTCCAACTGCAAGAACACAGCTTCTGACAATGTGTGCTGGTTTTTTCTGCAATTTATGAATTCTGTATACAAATTTATTTATGGAGCCACTCATATTCAGAAACATGTTCCAATGTTTCCTCTCTCCCCTCTCCCCTCCCCACCCAATGTGGACACAGTCTAATTTATTACAGTAGAAGAATGAATTATTGGCAACCATCTTACGCAAGGATAGCTCCCAGAATACATGGCTTTCCTTTGCCAGGATTGTAGTGACTCTCAACATGCTACAGCACAGACATTTCTGAGGTAACATAGATGTTCAGCCAATAATCCCCATCCCAGTATTCTTCAGCATCAGACTTGGGCAGCAGTTTGATACTGACCCACTGTTCAAAGCACACACAAAAGCAGGCCCCTTATCAAAGGCAGCAGAAGTTGCTATCAAGTTTGGTTTGCTTTGCCTTACCCTTGCCTAAAAGACAGGTAAAATTCACTGGTTCTGCAAAGTGTCTTGCATTTCTACAGTAAGAGAGTGCATTAATAGATGGAACATAAGTAATTCTCCAGGATATGACAGAAAGGTTTAAAGAGTTAAAATATAAAGTCCATAAATTCCTGATTTCCATGATGTCCCTAAGTCCCCATATCTATATTTCTGTGTTTAAACTTTAATTATAGAAATGTAAACCATATAATGTTTTCCCCTTTACAGCTGGAAGAAATTCTTCACTGAGAGCAAAAAGTAAACATTATAGTACGGCTTGAGTCTGGATAGTACACAGAGCAATAGCTTTGCAACTGAACAGTGTCCATGGTAATTTCAGTGAAATATTAATTAATCCTTCTGACATCTAAATTAATTACTTCATGGTGATCAAAAGTATGAAAGAGAGCATGGGGTCTCCAACAGAGCTAATACTTTGAACAGCATTTCATTCTAATGTTAAGGAGATTGGCAACTGAGAAGCTCTTAACTCTTACGTATCTTAAAGATGAGGCCAGCTCTGAAGCAATCACGACCTACGCAGACCTACACAGCGTCTGGAGGGGCACAGGGATGCCAAGAGAAACACACAGACCTACTCACCTTCATTAAGAATAAGAGCATTAATGGCAAACTAAGATCTGCAAACCTGGTGGAAACATGCAGCTGTGTTGCAAAAACTACAGAACTGATTAACTTGGAGACAGAAGCTACCTCTCATTCTGGGGTTGCAAAAACCAATACAGTTGGAAGCACACCTAATCCTTCTCCACCTCCACTCTGACCTGATCCATAAGGAAAAGTCCTATCCTATCTTTTGCAGGTACATCTGAATCCCTCAGCTATTGTCTATGTCTCTTAATTGTTTTATCAATTCAAAACAACATTTGTTCTTTGCTGATCACCTGAGCTACTAAATCAGAGCAGAGGCTGCCCTTCTCTGTATGTCCTTTCTGTTTTCTTCTTCTTTTAATAGGAACATTGTAGGATACTGAAATAATCTCTGGAATGGTCTAAACAAGACTTTAACCAGGGTAGTCTTAAGGATTAAAAACTTACAAAAAATGAAGCAACAGAACAGATAAGATTATGTGAGAAACCTGTCAGTGCAGATACAAGGAGCAGAGAAACCACGAGCAAGGAAATCGCCTATTTGTCTTCAACCAACCTAATCCAGTTTGTTCTCTGACAACTTTCAGTGCAACCTATGCTGCCATAGGATTCTGCAGAGGAAGCACAGATATCAAAATCATTTTAGCCCTGCATTGATTAGCATTGATTGAGAAACAAAGAAGGGGAGAAAGTGTACACAGCTGTCAAAGAGCTCAGACTGTCTTGTGATCATCCTCAGTACTGATATTGTGTATTAGCCAACAAAGCTGAATCATAGGGTGTCTTGGGTTGGAAGGGATCTTAAAGACACTGTAGTTCCAAAAAACATCTTTCTCCCCGTTTAGCCTCCAAAATTGCTTATCTATGAAAACTACAAAAGGTCTGGGGGCACCATCTAGAACCCCACCTTCTAGTGAGGAGTTTTACAACCTTGAGCTGGTATCTAGAACACCTAACTACAGCTTGGAAGAAGTTATGCACAGTACAGGTGTGGAGCTCAACGTTGCATACTAAATGCAATACATTACAACACCATTCAGCTTTTCACTGTGAAGGTATTGCTGCCATCTTGATGTTTCCATCCTATCCTTTTCTCCACACTGCAAATGACTCCAGAGTTTCAGACACCAGACATCTGTCCTACCCATTCTGTGATTCCCCAAAACAATGTCAGACAACACTCACAAGTACAGCACAGAAAAACAGTTTTCGTAATTGATGCTGCAGTTACATTCTGATTATTCTATAATCCATTGCAAAATGTGTTGTCTCCAAAACATCATAAGGAAATACCCAAAGAATTCTTGCATCTTCCAGCATATCCTTATCTGCCAAACAGAGCAGTAATTATTTTCCGGTCTTATTGAATTCAGTTTTCTTAATGACCATTAACAGGCTCAGATGCCACAGAATCTGCCTGAAATGACAGATTATTACAAGGTCACTAAACAGCTCGTCGTGAACTTCCTGATATTTTATAAACTAGGCTGCCTTCACATATTGTGACATATGAAGGATTGCAAAACTCCTTGCAACAAAGAACTTTTCAAGGCCTTTTGTCTTTAATACTAGAAGTGCTTAGAGGCAGAGTTCTCTAAAAATATGAGGTTTAGTTTTTCACAATGATGAAGGTGAATCTTAAAGAGTTTTTGTTCTCACTGAAAAGCCTTTCAATATAAAGTGGAGCTGACTAGAATCTCCTGTAAGTGATCCCTGGATGAAGACATAACACATAATGCATTTCTTCTTAACCTTTACACTGTCTGCTCCATGTTTGCAAAATCCTTCTAAACTACATCAGGAAAACGACAGAAAATGTGCTTTCATGCATTCTTTGTGTACCATGAATGAAGAATTTCTGTCAAAAATCAGTGTGTAGAGTGGTAAGGATATTTCTGCATTAAAAGCATTTTCCATTTTAAACAAAGGAGAAACCACTCTCAAGTTGAAAAGTCCTCTCTTCGTGTCATATTATCAGCTAATAATGGCTCAAAATGCTATGACTCAGTAAAAAGTTATGCTTTTTCTTGTATGGTACTACCCCCTCACCAAAACTGGATCATAATGTTTTCTGTCTTTAGCATAGATAATAAGATCCTGACATGCTGAAATGCCCTTTTAAAATAGTCCCCCTGTCACTATAAAAATAAATTTTTAAAAATTAAAAACTATACCTATGTGTTAATTAATACTTTCATCTTGGTCGGTTTTCAATTAATTTACAATACTGTTCTGTTTATCAGAGTTGGAGATGAGCCAAGCCCTCTGTGCATCTGATGAGCCTCACAATAACCCCGAATGCACCTGTTAATTTTGCCTCTGGGTAAACAGTTGAAAACTCCTCAGCTATTTCCTCAAGTTGGGTGGAAACAAAGAAACATGAGATTAAAAAAAAAAAAGAAAAGGCTAGATTAGGGAATTGGAGATGCATTAATTTAAGAAAGGAACAGGGTCAAACTAGGGGCTAGGAGGCTAATAAGCACAGAGCACACAGCAAGAAAGCTCACAGCAGGGTAAGAGTTCACTTAATTTATTCAAGCGATCTATTCCAGACGCAGTAAATGATACATTATTGGATCCAGACCTGCAACTGCTTACTAAGACCAACCTCACTTAAGTGTCATTACCCTCCCCTTTAGAAATATTGCTATTACCCAAACCTGTTCACAGTGAGGGCTTTACTCAGCTGGCAATCCACTAACTTTTGTTCTTTATGATGCTCCCCCTAACTCCCCCTCTCTGCTGTGGGAATTAGGCATAACAACCACCATGCTAACCGCAGAACACCCAAGTTGATACAACTCTATGAGATTTTTAGTACTTTATTACACCGAAAACCAATCCTATGGATAGCAGACTATAAACAACAGCAAATGCTATATCAAGCAAGCAGTAAGTGGTTAAGGACTTAGAGGTTTACTAGGGGGTTTCAATCAATCAAAGTCTCCTTCGTACAAATTAGAGAAAGCTGAATAAGAAATCAGAGAAACACTTATCATGGAAAATTTTAAAGGAACTTCAATTTTATGTCTTTTTCTTTGAACAAAAGAAACAAAGGGCAGATGGTTTTACTGTAAAAGATTGACTTTTTTTCCCCCCCTGCTGAATTATGATTAATGTGTTTACTAAGCAAGAACAAAAAGGAACCCTTTTATGATGGCAAACTTTCCAGTAGCTGGCTATTGATATCCTCAAGAATATCATTTAATTTAGTGATCAGGTTACACAAGATTTCAGAACAGATTAAAACTGTACTGTACAGACAGAAAGTGTAGGGACTGTGAAACACATGGAAAGCATAAACCTTTGTTAGTGGGGACTTTCTTCAGTCCATGGAAACTGGGCAAGGTTGCACACTCAAGACTACTTTTAACCACCTGTCTTTCCATCCCAGAGATACAACCCACTTTTCTGGGTATGCTGGCAGGGGATCTAAGATGAAATGTACCACAAAACCCTGCAGCTCTTGCTCTGTGCTTGGGCAGTCTCTGAAGTTGGACAGGATTTGACAAAGAGAAGATCACAACCCATCCCTGCTTCATGAAGGGAGAACATGGTGCCTAAAGGGCTGCATTTTTAGATTACACCACACGTTTTCCTGCTCCTGTTTCTCTACTGAATGGCACAGAGGGCAGCTCTGAGGAGATTTCACAGCAAGGTAAAGTCCCTCTGTTAGACACCTGCCTTGTTTTGCACTTTCCACACGGTGTGGGCAATAATGTTCTCATGCTGAAAGAGAAGGAAAGGCTAATCTGTCACAAAAAAGATAACTGCTGCAAAACTTAAAAGTTCCTCCTGCCTTCTCCAGGATAAAACTTAGCCCTTCCCTGGGCTAAGTAACACTTAGCTTGACACCACACACAGAACAGCTGGAATAGTGGGGAGCTACTAAGGGTTTTGTTTGTTAAAAAGTTAATTGAGTGAAACTCATATATTCAGCCATTTGCTTCCCATGTTTGTTAATTTCCCACACTTAATAGCTTTTGCAAGGTCCTTTGCATTTCTCACTGGGAGCAGTCAGTTCTTTATCTCTGGAAATTAGCACCTCTGGAAAGAAAACAAAAGTAACAGGCAGCTCGACAGAAGCCTTTAGCACGGGAGTGTAATGTATCTTTCAGATTTGGTATCCATTTGCAGAACTGATTGCAAGGCCATTATGGTGTCAGCCATTATGATACTTTATCTGCAGCAGAAGACCAAGGGCTCTTTATAATGCTTTAAAAAAGACGGCCTAGATCTGGGGTTTTAGGCTGGGATACTCTAGAAAAGATAATTCCCGAAGCAGGATTCCTATCTGTAAAAGTCAGAAACAACTAGCCCAAGGATTTTGCTTTGCACACCTCTAGGAGATAGCATTTATAACGGGAGTCCTGGTGGCAATTTGCATTCCAAGCAGATCTATCCAAATTGATTATAGTCAAAGAATTGCCATTACAAGATTTCAAAAGGCCTCTGTGAAAGTCACAATAACATTCAGAACTGCCATTTCTAGATTTTTTTTTTTTTTTGGTTTGTTACTTTTGATCTTTTAGCATTCAGCTTTTCAGTATTTTCCTGGAAACTCAAGGGCTGCAAAACAAAAAGCTGAGTGAAATCTTGAAAGAATCATTGAGCTCCAGGAGCTGAGGCTTAAAGAAAACACTAGATATTGCAAGACCCACATTAAAATCACAAGAGCTGGAAACGCTGTGTGAGGCTTTGGTTTCTCTTTACATAAAGTACTGAGAAAAACCAGCAAGCAAAAAAAGGTGATTAGATCCACCAGTCAGATTTATAAATGTAAGGGGGCTTAAAATAACCAAAATATATTAGATTGATAAAGAGTATTTACTTCATCTGATATATCTGCAATGTGAAAAAAAAAAATTAGGGTATCATATACATGGATCTAAAACTAAAGCCATTCATTTAAAATTCCCCCAAGTTTGTATGACTCACATGAGGGGAATTTTTAATTTTAAATTATTTTTCCCTTCTGATATCAGTGCCAACTCTCCCCGACCCCTTAACACAATTAGCAGCAGACAATGCCACCACTGTTTCCAGGGCAAGGACATAAGCTAGGAACAAGTAATATAACAAAGCTGTTCGTGGCTCTACAGTTAAAGGTTATGTCAGCATTTTCATGATAGAAACCCTGATCCAGAGGTCAGTAACTCTTCTGGAAAAGCTCACTCCACTCAGAAACCTGTCGCAGAGGGTTCCTGCCATGAGATACATTCTTTCATGTGCATGTGTATATTTATATTTATATTTATATTTATATTTATATTTATATTTATATTTATATTTATATTTATATTTATATTTTACGTAGCCACACAGAGACCATATTTATGGTTGCAGGATGCTCTTAGCTTCAAGTGGAATTCTCTTTCCTCTCTTTTAACATTCAGACACTCAGTGTGAATTGAAAATTGTAAGGTTCAGGTCCAGGACTGGGACAGTTCACACCAATGTGACCTTACTTGATCAAAGAGTTCATACTATTTGACTCTCCTTTTTGCCTCCTATGATCTGGCTTTTTAAAATGCAACATTTATGGAACTTATCAAAATTTGCAAACAGGGCTATGGAGATGAGCCAACCCTACATGAAATTCTTGACACCGAAATCCTGGGTTAGTTATCTTTATCAATGACCTGGAGGAAGAGATGAGGTGCTCTCTCAGAAAATTCAGAGATGACACCAACCTGGAGGAAACAGTTGATACTTTTCTTGCCATTCAGAGGTATCTTGACATGCAAGAGGAACAGGCCAAGAGGAACCTTGTAAAATTCAAGCAGGTCAGATGCAAATGGAACAGATTAATTGTTGAAGCACAGCTAGGTAGAAGCCCTGCTGAAACAGACCCCATGTCCTTGTGGCTAGTAGGCTGAACATGAGCCAGCTCTGTGCTCTGCCAGTGCTGGAGGCTAACAGCATCCAGGGCCATATCAAAAGTCCCATAGCCAGTAGATCAAAGGAAGCGATAATTCCCCTTTACTTAGCACTTGTTATATTGCATCTGGAATGCTATGTCCAGTTTTGGGCCCAATAGCACAAGAAAAATGTTGAAAAACTGGAGTGAGTCCAATGAAGGACTGCCAAGATGGTCAGCTGGAGCAGGGAAAAAATTTTGTAATGAGGTGATACAAGCAGTAGAACAGGTTAAACAGGGATATTTCACAATCTCTGTACTTGAGGCTTTTAAGACCCATCTAAATAAAGTCCTCAGTGACTGGAGTTAAGTCAGTATTGGCCCTGCCCTGAGCTGGATTGGGTTAAGATCTGGTTGGATCCCTGGTTGGATTAAGGCCTCCTGAGCTCCCTTTCAACTTAAATGATCCTCTAGCTCCACTCTGAAATACACTGATGAGACTGGGACTTTACCATCCTGACCCAGACAATGGACAAATCCAAGTTGGGGATCTTTGGTTCATGAAGACATCTTTCTCATTCTCCTTTCACCCTTCTCTGTAGGCTGTCTGATCATCCTCTCTAATGTGCTGCAAGGCGGCAGACAAAGTGCTAGAGCTATCATGGCACGTTAACATACACCCTTGACATGGAAATACTACACTCAGTAGCAAAAAGGAAAGGTTATTTGTCATCCCAACTTTAAACACCTCAGCTTGGTCTCTCCTATTTTCCTCTGCTGTCAACTAAGTGAATCATATCAAGTGCCTGATTTCGTATTTTTAAATTACTTTGTGAATAATGATCTCTGTCTTTCCATCAACCGGGGAGGGAAAATAGATGGACAGAGGCAACTTGCCAAATTAGGCTGTGAATCATGTGCAAGTCTTTATCCTTGTTGTCCCACAAATCAGTGCTTACACAGGTAGCAGTTTCACACATGGGTATGTGCCTCTCCTATCTGCTCTATCCTCTTAGGAATATATATTTCAGCCTTTTGAACTCTGAGAGCCCTGCAGGCAGCGTTGGCGCCCAGACAGTTTCACAAGGAAACTTTGGAGTGGCATGAGGCAAGGGACAATGAGGCAACAGGCACATTTGCCAGCAGAACACCTGGCTGGTATTCAGTGCAGCACTTCTTGAGACTGAGACTAAACCCCCTGATGCAACCACAGAATTACTCAGTTGCTTTACTGTGGCATGACCTGGCCTCGGTAGGCTACAACCTTTGCCATTGTAGCTCATACAGCACTAGTACACACTTAAAGCGAAAGGACTCATAGAGATGAAAACAATACAGAAGGAATTTCCTTCATGAAGGATACGAGAAAACAAGCTTGACTGTCATGACAGGCAATGCTTGGAGTACATCAGCTGTGAAGACTCCTGTTGGCATCACAGGCTGAGATTTGAAATGATGAAATAGCTTTGAGACTGTTTACAGTGAGCACCTCCCAAACTTGACCAGTAGCATGAGAAGGAAGAGAGAGATGCTTGTCTGAAAATTAACAAGTGGGTGCTGAACATGGGTGTCAGAAGTTGGCTGCAGGCAGGAATAAGCCAGTCAACAGTGGAGAGATGACAAGGTGAATATAAGACATGAAAGGCTCTTGAAGTGGAGACAAGTAACACTGGTCTGATGCGATAAAAGAAAGGAGCCAACAAAGACATGTGTGACATGCTGAAAGCAGCAACTGAGGGAAATGATCTTCCCAGAAACATTCCGAGTGGATGTGCACAATTTTATATATCGTGTTCACCAAGCCCACAGAAAATGCTGCTGCCTCATTCAAGACATGAAATTATTTTAGACTGAATGTGCTAAGTAGATTTACAGAAATTAGTATCTCTTAAAAACATGATGAACAAAGACTCAGCAGATGTAGCCTGAAACTGGTGCATCTGACTTTGTCCACCTTTTTGGCCAGAAAGCTTCTTATGAGCTTATTCAAAGACTGGATAAAGAAGCCACTATCACACTTAACATGTGTCAGGCCTCACCTGGAATATTGTGTTCAGTTTTGATAGCCACAATGCAAGAACAAGGTGTGGATAGGCTGGGGAGTGTCCAGAGAAGGGCCATGAAGATGATCAAAGGCCTGGGCAGTCTGACATGAGAGGAAAGGCTGAGAGAGAAATGGATTTGTTCAGCCTTGAAAAAAAAATAATTAGGGGTGACCTTATCACAATGTCCCAGTATTCGAAGGATGTCTACAAAGAAGATCACAAGGAGTGATCTTTTTACAGGGAGTCACAAGGAAAAGGAAAAAGGTAATGAGCAAAAGTTACTCTTGGGGAGATTGGGCACAAGTGGGACATTTTTCACAGTGAGAACAATCAACCATTGGAGCACTTTCAGGATTTGGCTGGACAGGGTGCTGGGACATCTAGACCTTGCTTTTAGCAACGAAATTTGCAACAGATGATCCTTGAGGTGTCTTCTAACTGGTTTTCCTGGATTGTACAAAAAATACATGACTTTGGTAGTGTTCATCTCAGCTACTAGAGATTAGGGAAGCAAAGATAAAAACCAAACCTTAGTGAAGTTCAAATTGTTTGTGTATTCCATACAATTAGAACAATTAGAAATGGCTAAATCATTAAGCCGTTTGCTTATACCAAGTGGAATTAGGTAGTTGATGATTCTTACCACACACCTGCAATTTTGTTCCATTTTTTCAGATGAATTAGTATTTGTCCTGCTTCCAGCATTACAAGGGATTTCTCTGAAAAGAATCTATAAGCTAAACATTCTGTTCAAAACTTGCTCCTACTTTAACTGAGGTCTAGGACTATATTTGTCTTTGTTGGAACAGAGTCAAGATGCACATATATGTTTTTTCTTTTCTTACCATTCACATGGGATAGAACACAGAATAGATATTCTTTTTAAGCAGGCAGCTTTTAAGGAATACATCTCAATCCTCAGATCTGTGGTTTAACAGCCAGTGTAAAACAAAGCCAAGGATTTTTACTTTGACAAATTGCATGCTTTTCATACAAACCAGTTCTGAATTGCAAACATAAATTACATGCCATAATGTGTGTGTATACATATATACCCTCTAAAATTCATAATTGCTATTCTAAGGCCTTTATAGGGGACTAGGTTTTTCATGCAGCAGGTGTTCACCCTGTTACTGGGTTTTGATAACCTGAGGATGGACTGAAACCAAGTTCTGTAACAGGGGTGTGGATGGGTTAACTCTGCTACTATTGCACCACTTAAGTGCTCAGCAGTCAGAATTACATGTTAGGTCTCCATGGAAGGTGAGGCCACCGGGTCTAACAAGGCACCCTCCCCTTCTGCACTGTAAAGTAGGTGAGAAGCTGAGAAAACATGCATGAGTGTCCCACAGGGGGAGAGAGGTGAGAAGATTCCCTTGAAGACAGCTGCAGTAGTAGCAGAAAGCCAGCCAGGGAATTTGTGAATAATTTGGGACAAGCTGGCAAGGAACTTTTCACCAGAGAGTGTTGCAGGATCCGTGGGGTGATGGAAACACCTGGGGTGTGCCCTGAGGAATGCTTCCAAGGGGGTGTTCTGCTCCCTCTTGGCCCGGCACCGGTGCCTGGGTGGGTGGAACTAGTTTCACTGGGCTGTACACAGGGATGTGAATTCCACCTCTAGTGCCTGTGTATGGAAGACACACTAATCCAGTAAAGAGAGAAGAGATTCTCAAGGAGCTGCTGTGGTCTGAAGAATGGAGATCCTCTTAGCATTGCTTACCATGAGAAGCAGGGACATGGCAGGCTACTGCATGAGAGCATCAGAAGCACGGCTTGTAAACAGCTTTGCAGGTTTAAATTGCCCTCAGACCCATCTGCAAGCCAGCCCAGACTGATTTCATTTCCATTTAACTGAGGGGCAAAGGAATCTTGTGAAGAAGCGGGGGTGGGGGGTGGAATTCATTCACAGTTCACATACGTATATTTAAAAATATTTTTTTCCTTGACATAGCAAAATAGTAGAGTGTGAAAACAAAACCTGGAGCAGTGAAGGCACTATGAAAGGTGACAGTGAGCACCAGGACTCACCTGTACAGCATGCCATGACTGTTCAGTATGGATGGGAACTGTCTTGGGAGAGCAGCACTGACGGAGAAGGACTTTTTCTGCCAGCGCTACACAGAAGCACATGTGATGTAAGAGCTGGGCTCATTCCTGCCCTTCCACAATACCACCAAATTCTAGCAATAATTGCAATAGTTGAGGGGCTTGCATTTTCATCCAATACCTAATTACAGGAGCAAGTACATGAGAATTCGTTTTCAAAGATAAATACATAGTCATTGAGGTTTTGTACTTGCATAAAAATGCCTGACACTCCGAATCCTAAAGGCTTATGAAACAACAGGAAGACCCTTAGCAATATTATTTTTAAAAATCTCTTAATTTTTGTAGGCAATATAGTGATTTTTTTTTTTTTTTTTTAATTCAGGCTCATAGCTTTGAAAATTCGGCGTTATTTTGGCTGCCAGTCTGAGACACTAATGATCTAAAAAGAGTTTCTGCTGGTAGTGAAAAAACCTTTAGTCAGCAGACAGATAACACACATGTAATGGACTTGCTGCTAACGTCAAAGTCATATACAACTGCCACTTTATCATATAGTGTTTATTTTTTAATATCTGTGCATAACTATAAAAGAACATATTTCTAAGCTAGTACTGGGATTGCCATCCTTACTGAGACCATGGATTTGAATATCTCTGTTGAGTACAAAATGCAAAGCCAGACAAAATGCAGTTATAAAGCAATCCAAGCCCTTAAGCAATAATAAAAAACAAAGAAAAGTACTTGAGATGTTACCCCTCATTTCTTGCAAAGCAGGTTCAGATGGACCAGGTTAACAATCACTATTTTTAATGTTAAAATGCCCTGGGGAGGTTATAAACTCACCAAATATGCTGCTAAACTTACTTTATATTGTGTGCAGCTGTATGGCTTCATACCAGTGACCAAACTTCCTAAACGGGCCAGTGAAGTAAAAGATGCTCTCCCTTCCCCCCTCACACCCTTGCCCCCATCCCCCACAACAATGACTTACTTGTCAAAGGAATTTAATTTATTTCAGTAGTTTGTCAGGCTACTATTCAGTTCTGACTTTCCCTATCTCTCTCACCCTAGGTTTTTGCATCTGGTAAAGTCAGGATGAAGGAACAGATAAGGTAGGAGAAGTACTAAATGTGAATGACACTTTTTCCCTTAGAGCAGTCATTGCTATGAAACATAAAAATCGGATTTCAACTAATTTTAAATTAGAAATTACAATGCTAAATGTACTGCTGAATGCGGATTGATTTTATATTCACATTAGAAGTCTTTCTCTAGAACCATCCCGCATAAACAATTCCACAAAACCATTTATCTAGCTAGATCCCACATTTTTCCTGGTTTTTAATTTATTTTTCCCCCCTTTTGTAGATCAACCCTATAAACCTGCAACATTTCTTTCATGCAGTAAATGTATTTTCCTGCAAATGCTGCTGTAGCCTGCATTGGAGGTCTTGAAGGAGGAGGTCTGGCTTGCGGATTTGGTTTTTGTGAAGTTAACAAGGAGGCTGTTATGAGAAGGAGCTGTGGCACGCCATGGCTCATTGGCAGTGATTAATTGACCAACATAGTTTCACATGATCCATTCTGACATCTAGACACAGACCTCACCTAGCAAATCGCCAAGTGGATATCGATACTGCATCGCCAAACTTAGCACCACAAACCCTTTAAGGCTATTTTAGGCTTTACTGGCAGGAACTGGTTTCTCTTGAAGCCTCAGCTAGGATAAATGGCCATCAATGAAATAATTACTTAAAAATGGATCTCAGGCTGGATAATGAAAAAAAATAAAACCATGTGGTCAGAGCAATATGGAAAAATTGTGTCAGGCTGAAATGTCTTTAAGAAAAACAGGCTCAGTAAAACAGCAGACTGAATGCAAATTAGAAAGATAACTGGTATCAACAGTGCAGCCAGGGGAAAATACTTTCCTCAGTATGGTTTGAAAAATTATGTTACTTTTGACCACTAAAAAATATAATTATTGTTGCCTTTTTTTTTTTTTTTTTCACAGAATTCATGCATTTCCAAAGCTCCCAAGACACCTAGATAAATATAGACAACCAGCTTCTGGCTAGGTTCAAAAAGAGATGCTTTTAAAATAATTGGTCAACTTCTGTACTTCATTAAAGCACAGAAGAAAATTTATTTTGTTACATTACAGTAGACCCATTTTTCATTGTAAAGAGATAGCTTACTTATTCAAGAAGAACCTTGATTAAAACCAGAGGCTTTTTTTTTTGAAGTTCAACAAGTTTAAATATACTATCAGTGCTTGAACTTGATTTTATTAGAAGCCTTTAAAAATCTTCCCATAAGATACACATATTTGTTAAAAAGTAATTGTGTGTGTTTCAGATCAATCATTTGCCCTGTCCTGCTGGTGACCAAATCCTCAGCATGCTGTTGGCAGAGAAGTGAAGGAGAGGGCAGCATTAAGTCACAACAAGGCATCCTGTCACTAAGTAAACACTGCTGTGGAATGACATCAGATGAAGGAATGATGAAATAAATGCAAGTATTCCAAGTTTGCCTATGTGAAAACAAGCGGTAGGATCAGCTACCATAATGTTCAGTGCCTGGCCTGGAGGGAGAATCAGACTTTCAATCAAGATAGCTGAGGGCCACTAGCACAAAGAAGGTACTTCTCAGATGTGCACTGGCTCGATAAGCAGTTTACAGGTAAATAAGGAGGGCAACATTTGCATCAGCATTAACAGTTTAGCTCAGGGCTGCTCCTAACCTCAAAGTTCAGTGTGTTGGTTCTTTACATTGTAACTATTCCATGACTGGCTCTGTGAAGTATTTAGTACTTATTTATTTATTTATTTGTAGGGTTAACAAAGCCTACATAGCAACAAACAGACCACAGACCTCAGGTATTACAGAGAGAGGCTTTTGGGAACATAGACCATTTTCCTTTGTTCTGGGTTAAAACTGAATCAGCATCACTGGAAATGCTGATTTCCTACTTTCCTTGCTCCTAAACTTGCACTTTTCAGTGCTGTAGTCATACAAAAATGTATTCCTGTGGTCCAGAAACCATTTTCCACCTAGAGTCATTGCTTAATAAAAGCCTATGGATAGAAAAAACTCATTTTCTTTAGAATACCTTTTCTTTTAAAGAGTAATATTTCATGGAAATGTATCTGTTTCAGTGAAAACATTCAGGATGGAATTTCTAGTGGGTGTGAGAAAGAGTTCAGCATCAAAATGAACACAAGTCCCAAAGCTCCTCTACCCTCCCTTAAAATGAAATTGCTGCTCTCTGACTAGCCTTGACTCTGGTGGAGTTCTAATAGGATAATTGCACATTTTGAGAGCTGAAAATGTATATGCCAGTCCATGAAACTAGATTTAAAGCACCTCCTAGAAGGAAAGATAGAACTATCCCAAACTGTAATCATAATTTTCATGAATTAAAAGCAAAACTCATATACAACATAAAAAATTATACAAACCCTGTTTCTCAAACTAGAAACCAAGAATAAAAGGCAGGCACATATTCAGCCATCTTATAAGCAGACTATGTCTATCACAGAAAATCTGAATCCACAAGCAGGCACTGAGGTCACTAGAGCAGGAACTTACGGAGCCCAGACTCAGGCAAAACACAAATCTGAGACAGTTCCCTCTAAGGAGATTATTGGCTTTACTTCTAACATTATACCATTACTGTATTATACATAGATTGAAAGCTACCTCTGTGATGTGTAGAGGAAGGAGATTGATCTGGAGGAAGGAGATCGATATGGAGTATAAACAACTATGAAAGAAGGCCAAACAATTAACCCAGTCTATAAAATTTGCAAAGCCAAAAATAACTCATTTAATTTTATGATGCAAATTCTTCTTCAAATAAAAAACATCCTGTCTTTTGAAACTGTTTGAACTTCACAATGATTAGAAATCAAACTAGGATTAGAAGACATTGGACAAAATTTAAGCAAGAAGGGCAATACTGCCAAGCCAGTGAAATCCCTGTTGAGGGCTACTGTGCAGGCATATGAATGTGTGAGAACTCTGTGCTTAAGCAGTAGCTAATAAAAAAAAAAAGTAATTTATGGAAATTTCTTACATGTTGTAAATAGCTCATGCATGTTGCAACTTCTTATAATTTGGGGATTTCACTGGCTATCCCCCAGCTTATTTAGGCAGAGTGTGAAAAGCAGTGTGCAGAAGAAAGTTACAAGGTCCTTTAGCAAGTAATGGGCAATTTTTCCAATGCATAACAAATAAATTGTCTCACTGTGGTAGTACTGAATGTAATAGGCAGCAATGAATAGCCTAGGCTGTTTTTGGTTAGATGCTGTGCTCTTGCCTATCTCCCTGGTGTTAGGCTGCCCCTGCATGTCATTGCTGGGGTGGAACAACAAAGGGAGAGCTTGGTGAGGACCTGGGCAGTTCTGGGGGGGAGAAGGATCCTGCCTTCTCTGCAATAAAAGTAACCATGAAATCCAACCTACACAAAATAGACAACTGGGTACAGAGGGCAGGAATGTACCAAGAGTCCAGCATAAGAGATCTGTTTTGCTGAAGCTGTGTTCCCCATGCTCACCCAGACATGGGACAGGTTCCTTTTTTGCCATATGCTTGCAGGTGTATGAACAGAGTGAAGCACAGAGTATTTTTTAAAAGAATCTTTCTCTGCCTACCTCTTCCTAGAGGCAGAATTTCTCTACAAAGGATAAAAAATGTGAGTATATTTGCAAATACTAAAAGTATTTGATCCTAGACAAGATGCAGCAGAAAATTTTCTGTATACAGTAGACAATTTCCAACCAATTTCAATAGGAGCTGGATCAGGACTTCACTGATGAGGAGGAAGATAGTGATGACAAGAGGAAAGAGTTGCAATCCTATAGAATACTCCTTCTCTATAAGTCAAACCAGTGACAAGTGTTCCATCTGATGTCTGAAATGATGATCTTTCATTAAACAAGGTCAAAGTAATGTAACATTATTGGTATGCCTTTAATATGTTAGAAAAAAAATTCCTTACTACAGTGGCTTCTATTGTTTATAAGCAAATATAAGCAAAAAAAGCTATGGGAAGATATAGACCAAACAATTTCAGTATAGACTTTAGAGATGCATAACACTCCTTAAAGCTTAGTCAACATTATCTGTGAAATCAGAAAACACTGAATCCAGTTTGTTCAGCCTGAACCTAGTTACAACCAAATAGCAACCAAAGTGTTCTATCTTAAGTACTTTTTAATATTAGTACAGAAGAAGTATGATATGTGTAGTTGCATTTATTTAGGAATTAACCGTTCCAAAAACTTGATCCAAGAGCATTTTTCTTCAGTTAGTTATAATAGCTTTTAACTTAAAATACCTATACCAGTTTCTCCTGGGACTTAGTAAAAGTAACTTACTGTGTGAGTAGCAGAGTTCAATCACTACTTCTGCTTGTGTAACATTAGAAAAGTTAATCTGTTGAAGGTTCATGTCTAATGTGAATGTTTCTAACAGAAAAGTTGAGTTGGACAGATTTTGATAGAGTAGCGTTTGCCTACAGCAAAACCACAATGACTCTTTTAGACAATAATATTAAGTCATAGATCATTACCTGCAATTTGAATGCTCTTGAGCAGAAAAGACTTTGATAGAGAAACTAGTACAAAACATCTAAACCAATATCATCTGGAAGAAACAAAATTCATCAAGGTGATAGAGAAGAAATTCAGAATTCTCCAAAACAATACAAGCATGCATGCACAGTGTCTAGATGGATAACAAAATAAAATGCACCTAGATAAACACAATAAAACAAAATAAATATCTATTCCTTGAATTAGATAAATCACAATGAAGTATTAACTTGAGAATGAGAATAGTGTAAATCGAAGGAATTACTACTTCACATAGTAGAAAGAAAAATGAGGAAACTCCAGTTTTAGACACTAAACTTAACAATTTTTATTTCTTATCTTTAGGTCTTGATAACCTTTGTTACCTTTATAGCTTTCAACTATACCTACCTATGACCTGGAAAATGAATTAGAGTTGCCCATTAGTCATTTTCTGGTCTCTGAATGTTAAATCATACTTTTGTTTATTCTAACCTCCACATGAAAAACTGCTGTTAAAAATGTACAGCCCAATGTTTTACTCTTAACAGGGAAAATGAAAAAAAAGTGACAGGTAAAATTAAATGTTTCAGATGTTTTCTTTGGAAAGTTACATCTCAACTATTTTGTGGGGGAGGATAAATGAGGCGAGATCATTTTAACATACTACCTCAATAATATATGCAGAGTGCCTCAGGAAATGTAAGAACTGTTGGCCCTATAAATGAAAAATTAAGAGGAAGACAACTATTTATTTCATTAGTCATCTATATTTCTACTTAGAATCACTGAATAACCTAAAGGCTCCAGCTGGCTGAAGATTCCTTGTGATCTCAGAAATCAGGAATACTTAACCAATTTTTTTAAGATAACATTCACTTTATTTTTCACTCAAGACACAGTTGTATAAGTTTTCTGGAATTTTAGAATATGTTAAGCTACATCTGAATTGCTGTTATTTTTACTTGCAAATATACACAGCAGTTTTATGGGCTCAAAACCTCTATTCCACTTCCCAGTGTACACCTCTGTTTCCAGCATCCAACCATTTCTACCATGTATCTTTCAGAGTAATTTAGATAAATAACTTTTTTTTTTTTTAATATATATAATTCTAATAACAGCTCATTTTCCACTCCCATTTTTTGGAGTACATTTATCAGTATAAAATACACTATCTTAAGCACACACATCCACTATTAAAATCTAACGGGCTCCTTGGCAATAGGAACTGTGACTGCAACCTCCAATTGCACAAATTACTTCCATGATGGGAAAACACCTTGAACATCTGTTCATGTGTTCCATTTGGCACTTTATTCAAGAAATGATTGGTCAAAATACATTTACAATTCTAAATTTCAAAGAAGACGGTGATAACTGGTTTTGCAATCAGATATTTCAAATCATCATTGCAGGCTTTTTTTGTTTTTAAGGAGTTATATTTAGGTATGAAAGCACAGAACAAATGTTGCCATGACTCTTCCTTTTTTTTTTTTTTTTGTTACAATATGCTAGTCAGAAAAAAACATCTGAATTAAGCCATATTTGGAGAAGTCTAACATTTTAATGAATCTTCAAAAGAAAAAAACCCCAAACCTTTCAGAACTTTTAAAATACTAATAATGACTAAAAAAAATCGATTTGTAATAACCAAATCTGTTAAGAAAGATATGCTCCACCTGAAACTCAAAAGGCAAAATAAAATCATATCACCACAGTGAACAAGCTTTGTCCTTACTCTGTTTTTTAAAGATATGTTTATTCAAAAAGATATTGAAAATAATATTTGAAAATAATTTAGGAATGAGTAAGTGTTGATTACTATGACACATGCAGAATATTTTTTCTAAGTTATAAATAAAATTAAAGATGGATTTTAGTATACCTACTTGTGATGGGAATCATATAAATTTCTTTTTTAACAGCTATATTTATTTTTAACAGCTACAGAGAACCTTAAGAAATCATGACCATGGTCAAGAGACACATGTGCATCCATAAATTTTTATGCACATTTCATGCCTATGAAACTTAGTACTAGGTGCCTTGTGTGAAAAAAATTAACATGGCTTCAGAGCAGGAAAGGAAAACATATCCAGTGTTGCATTACAAACAATAAGCTCAATATTCTGTGATGCACTTAGAATAAATCATAGAGATTTGCAAGAGCTGGCCCTGCAAATCTCCATCAAGCACATTCACCCACAGTCCCACTGAAGTTACAGGGCCTGTTCTTGTGAGCACAGAATAATGGAGGCTTCAACCTTCAGTATCCTATTTTTATATCATCTAGTACATTCCAGATCTGAAGGGCTGTGCTTCTAAAAGCTCGTGGGAGCTGGACTCAATCAACCTTATGAGTCCCTTCAGACCTAAGATATGCCACAATTTCAATCTTTTTACAACACACAAGACCAGGAAAAAAAATCTAAAACAAGTAAATATAATGGCATGTTACACAATCATAATCATACAAGATTTACTCAAAAGAGTGGAAGGTAAGAAACAGAACCAAAAACTGGTGATGATCTTCCTAAAGAAAAAGGAGAAGCGCAAACCTTGGTACTTTTTGCACTATCTTTAAAATGAGAAAAAGACTTATCAGCCAGTATTCCTTGGATACTCACTAACCTAACAGATTGGAAATTTGATCTCCACCTTGGCCTCTACTGTAATGTCTGTAAAAGAGATTTCTGTCAAGACCCAGATAGTGGATCTCCTGTTGACTTTTCTAGTATCTTGCTTTTTGACTGGACAAAGAGCATGGAGATATTTTATACACTGTAAATTCAGATGATCTTTCACCCTGTTTCCCCCCTGTTTTAAATATGGTTGTTCATGTACAATTTCTCTGGGTTTTGCCATAAATGTGATTTGATCCTTGGTACAAGATCAGATTCTTTTTCTGCTGTTTCAAATTTGTTTGTATTGATTGTGTATTATAGAGGAATGGGAAAGTTTAGTTTGAGACAATTTTTCTTTCAGAAACTTGACATCAGCTGTTACGTGCTTTTTCACAGCTTTCATACTAAGCTGTGGTTTTAACAAACTCTTGAGTGATTATTATTTGAATAATGCCTACATTTAGGACTGTTTTTTCATGTTTTAAAACTTGAAGCAAATCGCACTAGCACTTACTTGTTACTTTTATTAATGCACAGCCCTGTTTTAGGTGCAGTTCTGTGCTGCTTCTTACCCCGCTACTCCACATATGTGGTTTTTTCCCACTTCATTCGTATCCTTTCTGCACGTTTTGCATGCTTCTTTTTTGCATTCTCTTTTATTTTCATGCCAGTCAGCTTTGGGAAAGCTGACAGTGAATGAATGAAAGTGTTGTGAATCATACCTAAAAACACCTGGTAAAGGTTTATTTTATGGCATCAAATAAAAATGCTGAAAAATACCTGTCAAACGATATTTTTTTTAAACTAGTAAACCAGAAGCTTGAAATGCTTGAGATGCAGAAAAGAAAAAAAAAAAAAAAGAGGTGTAAATTTACAAGAAGGTAGGCAATGGTGATAAAAAGTTATTTTGCAGAAGTTAAAAAAAAGGAACAAGATTAAATGACATTAAAAAATATCCAAGTCTTCATTTGATTATCTTTAATCTAATTATAAAAAGGAGCTGTTTAGTTCCCTGCAAAACAAGGAGACCTTAGATGGTTTAAGCAGAAAAAACAGAGGCTAGCGCAGCAAAAATAGTGCTAAATTAAAGCACTTGGAGGCCAAGGGCTTTGAACCTGGGTTTAAGCAGTCATTCCAACCTTGTGAGGCAGGGACTACAGAAGTTTGGGCTCCTGCTAACAGAGCCCTCATTGTTTCACCAGGCAGCTAGAAAAATGCTGCTTTATATCTCCTCACACCACAAGCCCAGCACACATAGCCTAGGAGGAGAAGGAGTCTGAGGGTGTGCTATCCATTGAAAAGCCATTTTTCCGCTATAAACTACCCCATGCTCCAAGCCCTGGCTCGCCAATGGCGCTAGCGGGATGTTATGATGGTGCATAATTTATAACTGGAAATTTCTGATTTATGTGGGATTTGGGGCATTTGTGTGCCCACCCTCCCAACCTTCCCTCCTTCACTCGGCCCTGGGCACGTCAAGGTGAAACCTTCAAGCTGCAGAGCCAAGGTATCCGCTGCGCTGGTGGATAAACAGTGCACAGTTGAAAGTTCAGTTATTCCACACCTGTTTAATATGTTTATTCAGTAATTAAAGGTTAATGCTTATTCCAGACCAGATAAATATATACTGTACACACGCTTGCATTCTGCAAGGAACAAAGATTTAACTGTATTGGGCTACTTCAGGGTACTAAAACATGCATTTTTAAAAAGCCTAAGCCGTGTCACATTCAGGCTGTGCTATAAATTACAATACATACATTGGTAAAAGATGCTAGCACTAAGTCAGTTGGAAGAATTACCAAAGACAGTTTAGAGACAGGTCACTATTTATTTGTAAGGCTCATAATTACGGCTATTTGCAGAGACGGCTATGGTTCATTGCTATTCTGCAGCAAACTCAATTGAAGGCTATAAATTGATGATGCTTGCATGATTTAGACTTGCTGAACCTGTAATAAAATGTATTAGGCTGAAGTGCTCCTAAATATTTCATTTATATATATGTACATATATAGAGATAGATAATATGTATTTATATTTATAATTATATATACATATACATATAGCTACAGACAAAAATATTCTTCATATGTATATACACAGAGACAAATTATATATATGTACACACATATAAATTAGGAACTCTGTAATAAACTTTCCATATGCAAAAATATACATAAAATGAGACCTCAGTGGATGTATCGTCAAAACAGTACTTTCTCAATGTTTGAAACAGGCTCTTCCTTTAAAAATGTCCAGTTTAATAAATAGATGTAACATAATAAATCTTACCAATTTTTTTTTCTAAATGCATAAGAGAAGGGAGATACTCTGCTAGCATCCTGTTACATTTTAAGGCAAGCTCTACACGTACCTCTCATATGGCTCTTTTGAAAAATATATGTTTTCCTGGTGCCAAACTCGCCGTGTAGTACACTGTGTAGGTTGGAAGCAACATCTTTACAGTCATAGAGGACCATGGGAATAGCTGAATCATGTCTGTCTGCTGAATTCATACCAATTACGCTAATTCTATAATTTCAATTACTTGAGGTAATCAAATACAATTTACTTAACTCTGCTTCTTATAAAGTTCATAGGTTTATAAACAGAAACATCTGAATAGTAGAAGATTTTAATTGNTATAAATTGATGATGCTTGCATGATTTAGACTTGCTGAACCAGTAATAAAATGTATTAGGCTGAAGTGCTCCTAAATATTTCATTTATATATATGTACATATATAGAGATAGATAATATGTATTTATATTTATAATTATATATACATATACATATAGCTACAGACAAAAATATTCTTCATATGTATATACACAGAGACAAATTATATATATGTACACACATATAAATTAGGAACTCTGTAATAAACTTTCCATATGCAAAAATATACATAAAATGAGACCTCAGTGGATGTATCGTCAAAACAGTACTTTCTCAATGTTTGAAACAGGCTCTTCCTTTAAAAATGTCCAGTTTAATAAATAGATGTAACATAATAAATCTTACCAATTTTTTTTTCTAAATGCATAAGAGAAGGGAGATACTCTGCTAGCATCCTGTTACATTTTAAGGCAAGCTCTACACGTACCTCTCATATGGCTCTTTTGAAAAATATATGTTTTCCTGGTTCCAAACTCGCCGTGTAGTACACTGTGTAGGTTGGAAGCAACATCTTTACAGTCATAGAGGACCATGGGAATAGCTGAATCATGTCTGTCTGCTGAATTCATACCAATTACGCTAATTCTATAATTTCAATTACTTGAGGTAATCAAATACAATTTACTTAACTCTGCTTCTTATAAAGTTCATAGGTTTATAAACAGAAACATCTGAATAGTAGAAGATTTTAATTGTATCATTTGGGATGTTATGGTGCTCAATTAAGCCTACAAAGCTGGCAAACTAATATGCTTGCCCTGCTGAAACAAAACCGCTGCTAAAGAACGCATCATTAAAATATATTTCAGGTGGTTTTATTATTTGTAGCTCCAAATCAGAACAGCAGCTTATGATATTCTTAAGATTCAATCAAGAGCTTTTATGCAAGACTTAAAGAATATACTTCAGTGAAATTATCAGTCAATTTAATGCATGCTCCGTGTTGGATTCTGTTTTGCACTGGTAACACTTTCAGTCTCTTTTAAGGAGGAGGGTTCAGCCAGTATCAACTTTTTTGAAGCTTTTACTCACTGCATGACTCGACCTTGCTCCATTTTAGTAGGGGCAGAAAGCTCTGTACACCTGAATGGGGAATGAGGCAAGACATGCACAGGTTGAAGAACAATCTCCAGCAAAGTTCCCTTAGCCACTCACAGCTAGAGGAACAGAAAAAGGTCTGGACAACTCACGTGTAGCAAAGGTCTTCCAAGTCTGTTTGTTAAAATTCTTTTTGGATATACCTGCTGATGCCTAACACACTGAACAGTTCTTTTTATGGAAGCCCCATAAATCTTACTTTGTCTAGCATTTTCTAGATGACATGCTCAACAGCTCAGAAAGAGGACAACATGTGAGTTTGCTAAAGCATTACTGTAAATGTGCAAACTGCCTCCTCTGTGCAATGGCACAAATTTCTGACTGGTAATCTTGCCCCCTTTCTCAGAAAAAAAAAAAAAAAAAGAAAAATAGAACTGTTCCCAGCTTTAAGAAAATACACCCCAAACTGTAGTGGTAGACACATTGCATGCATGTGAGGTACACGTGCATTTGTAGCAGTGTGTGCACAGCAAAGTATAGTGGTCCTTCTTGGAACCATAAAGGTAAATTGAGAATAAAAATCATTAAATGCAAGCCACAAAACCACAAATTAAATTCAAACATCAGAATCATTTAATGTTCCAGATTTCTGAAATGAAGAGTTCCTTCCATCACTTCCACAATGCAGAGAGCAGAAGGGAAAGCAAACAGAAAAGAATTATATATGACAAAAGTCCTGACCCCTTCTTGGTTTTCACAATGTGCTCAGGACAGCACAGAACATCGGTAACCGGACACAAACAAAAGGTGCTGCAGATTCAAACAAAAGCTTTTAGTCCACAGAATCACAGGTTTGGTTTGAAGGGACCTCTTGAGGTCATCTGGTCCAGGACTCTGCTCTAAGCAGAACAACTTCAAAGTTAATCCAATGTCTTGGTAAAAGCATTGTATCTGGAATAATCCGGCTATTCAAATATTTTTCTGGTCAAGCAGCACTAGATATCTTCACAGAAAACAGAACTGTAGAGTTATACTATACTATATTTCCACATTGAAACAGAATGGCAAAGACATTTTGCTTATTTTAGCAAAAAATGAAACTTGTAAGGTCTCTAAATTGTGTTTGATGCAATTAGTTTGTATGGAATTAGTGGGAGGATTTGTTTTGCTTGGGGTTTTGGTTTGTTTTTTGTTTGTTTGTTTTGTCTCTGGTAGTAATAGGGCTGTGGAAATATAAAGCCTAAATAAAGAATGAGTTCCAGTGAGTTTGTCACTAGAGCACATTGTAGTATGGGATATGTACAGTAGAGGCAGATGTAAATAGAGAAAGCACATGAAAAAGTCTCCAAAGTTCTTCATTTTTGGATACATTTGGATGCCAAAGCTGCGCTTTCCTATGGAAAAGTATCTCTCATTTAATTCTTCATCCTCAGAGGGATTTTATTTTTAGTAGTACAACAGATCAAACTTTTAAGTATTTTGTTAAAGGCACACAGGTGAAAACTACACATGTATGTCTCTTAAGGTAGAATATGGGACTAGCAACCAGTCACTGCTGACTTTATAAGTCTTCTAAAAATACAAAAAATTTAGTTGTAGAACACATAGCTTAGAACTGGAGCATGTTATTTATTAGTAATTAATTGAATACCATAGAAATGTCTCTACCTTTGAACTACTGAGACTATAATTATAAAGGGAACACACAAGGCACAGCACAAAAGGACACTGAAATCTGTCCCATGCTAAATTCCCCATGAATTCACTTGGTACTACTGTTTGCCAGGGCACAGAGGACATGAAGGGTGACCAACCTAGTCCTGTTAAGCTAACAAAAATGACAGAAAACATTAAATCAAACAGATATCTCTGCATTGCTAGGTACATTCATCTTCTCCACCCTAGGCAAATGCCTGCTATCTTGCCTCATCTGCAGTCAGCTACACTGGATTAAGCAGAATCCTGAGGTTTAAACAGAGAAAGCACTCTTCACACTGGAGAGGTAATTTGAACAGGCATTTAATTACTGCAGCCATCCAAACAGCAGTGAGGTAAAACGTGCTCTTAAGCGGGGAGAAAAGCAACAAGCCAAAGCTTCCAAACCTGTGAACCAGTCAAGTCTGTAGCAGCTGAGAGCTGTTTGTGACTTTCTTGTTTCACTCCTTTAGACTTTCTGGCATTTTTACTGCCTGTGATCCCAGTGGTAATATGTAAGCATGCAAATAGATTAAATTGAGAAGGGGGGCAAAAAAGGGGCAACACAGGAAGGAGGAGAATTGTAGTAACTGATAAATATCAGTAATTTTCTAATAATCTAAAGGCTTCTAGAAGTTTATAAGTAAGCAAATAAACCGTTTAGATAATATTCTGATGGAAAGTCTAAAGGGAAGTCTAATATTAGTAAGAGCAAGCATTCAAAAATTGGTGCTTTAAGCTACCCTACCCTGCTAATTTGAAAAAATGAATATACATTTTGGCTTTTAAAACTTTCATCTTGTTTTTTGTGCTTTCAGGTTTGACTCTATAACCCCAAGGGCAAGATTCTGCCCCTCTTACCTTCCAAATGGCAATTGGGATTTTCATGAAAACATTTGATTCCAGTGTTGAGGTTTTAAGAAAAACAAGAACATCCACACACTCTCTGAACTACTGAGAAAAATTAAAAAAGCTGAAAATGATAGGGTTTGGTTAAAAATGTCTCTTCTTTAGAACTCGATCTCACAAATTTTTGTGCAAAAAGGACAGACTAGTTTCCTGTGAAAATTAGAGGATTTGGATGTATTGCTTTACGAAGATGAACCAGCTAGATTATTCAGCATGGTTGTATTTATTTACTTGCACAGCTAATGAAATTATGGAAAATTATTTTGTAAACATAAGCAAGTTTGGAATGCCTGAAAGTGGGATTTTTCCCATAATAATAATAATAATAATAATAATAATAATAATAATAATAATAATAATAAAATGAAAAGCAAAGCCTTAAATAAACCCAGACCACATAGGGAGAATTTTTGTTCTCACTGACTTCATGGGTCCCAGCCTTTCACTCTTATATGAGTTCATTGACAGCAAGCAGAAAGCTATTTTCACTATTGTCCTCAATTCAATATCTGAAACACAGCCTCAGTTTCTTTAAGCAGAAGTTGTCATGTGTCTCTCAGTCAAACACTGCCAGGCCCAAGGTAAGAACACAAGTAAGACTGTCACTGGAAAATACCCATTAGGTGTCATCAGAGCTGCCTGGAGCCTTATCTCAAAATAACACTAAGCTCACAAAGCTGTCAAAAACTAGATAAAAGCAGAGACAAAAGATTTTTGGATAGATTCCCCGAGCCCTTGCGCATAAAACCAAACAAAACACCTTTCCCAATTTTCCACAGGAAATAGATAAAAGGCATAGTGCAACAGCCACCAGTCCAGCGGGCCCAGCAGCTTTCCCAGGAATGCCAAAGACAGAGGCACAAGTGCCTGTGGCACTTGATTGAGACTAGAGGATGGAACCTCTGTCTTTGTGATATGCAGTGATGAGCACAAACACCAGCTCATTAATCAAGCCAGAGCCTGATGAGCATTGGCCTCTTTTGCATACTGATCATAATTCTTATTCTTGTCAAGACTGATAGGCACAACCCACCAACACCTTTTCCTTTTGATGAAAGAACACATCAGATTAATTTCTCACCCAACCATCCAGAAAACACCCATGTGATAGGAGATGCGAGAAGATAAAGAACTGTAGGCAAGCCCCCAGCTTGGAAAGCTTTTGCTGGTTGGCTTTGGGGAAAAGGGCAACACATTTAGAAAGAGCCATGGGAACCACCAGGTTGCTCAGCAGATGCAGCTGAAGGAGAGTCTTCTCTCTCATGAAGCAACTGCAGTGGGCCCTGCTGAATTAACATGACCCTAAACCTAAGTGACTGCCAAGCTGGGAACCAGTTTAACAGCACCAGCACCTCGAAGTTCAAATAGGAAGAATGCAATAGCAAGGGTCACTACAGGAACAGGCTTGTAAGGGACTGGTAAGGTTTATTAAACACCACTCATCACTCTTCGTTTTGCACAATTGTGGGAAAAGAAGATTTTATAGCACAGTGATCCAGTCTACATCAGAATTCAAATGTGCAAGACAAGTCCTGTCTCTTGGAAAGAAATCACCCTGTAGCTGTGAAAGAAACCACATTTGCTTCTTTGGCAAAATACTGGTGACTCTCCTCCCACACAAAAGTCAGACAGGACTCCTATTTAACTGAAGATGCCAAGAATGTATTAATCTCTCTCTCTCTATATATATATACATATATGTATAAATATATATATATGTTACTGTTCTACTACATTCTTTCTAAAGGCACTTGTAACATGACACAAGGCACTTGTAACAGCGCCACACTTGCACTTATAGATCAAGAAGCCCAGCTCCTGACAGGCACATCTATGGGAATGCACTACCTGAAACACACAATCCAAACTAAGATTGAGGGTCAGAAAACATATGCCCTACACATCTGGATAAACTGTAGAGAAAGCAATCAGATTTATTAAAAAAAACCCACAATAATATTTCAGAAGCTACACAGAGTTTGCTGAGAGGATACTCACTTCAGATTTCATTAGAGGACACAGGATATTTTCAGTAACTAGCAAACAGTTACCTCTTTTTCTTCACAACTAATTCTACACAAATAGAAATAAAGACATTCTACTATAAAATTTTACTCAGTTGTTAATTAACTATTCAAGAATAAAGTTACAATCTTGTTTGACAAAGCATGACAAAGCTGTTGTGAAAGACAATAATTATTCCATGGGAATGAATGGGTGACTGTGAGAAAACACAACATGCTGCCACAGTTGGATGTGACTGTCCTATTTCAGAGGGTAAAAAAAAAAAATTACCATTTTCATTATACTACAGGAGGTGAGTTGTAGGTTCTTGATTTTTTTTTATGTTACCTGCTGCCCTGTCAGGCCTTATTATTTTCACAAAGATCTGACAATCGAGGGGTCATATTTGTTGGCTGCTTGTGACAACATTCAAAAGGGGCACTATATATCACCAAAACAGCTCAGAAACTGGCTAGTCACATTATTTATTATGAGCCACACATGTGACAAACTATTTAACTCAGTGACTCCTAATAAGTCAAAGAGCAAGCAATTAGCTAACGCAGTATGAGGGCTGCTCGTGGCAATTTATAGATGCTCTCAAGCTGTCACAGCACTTCAAAGTGCCATTAGGGGGGAAACCTCTTAATGACTCACTTGATATGACAAGCAATACACAGCACACATGGCAGTGATGAAATTGGCAGCCAATTCTGTTCCTTGAAGCTTCTTCCCCTCTCCCCAACAGCTGTTTACGTGTTTGCAGTTTGCACTTCTCTTCTGCAAGTTGTTCATGCTGGAAACGTGGAGAGGGAGGCACTGTGTTCCTTTCCAACAGAGCAAGAGCTGTTCAAGGCTGCTCTGTGGGTACATCCTCAGGCCTGCAGGAAACTTGGAGAGCTGTATGGCTGGGAGAGACACTGCAGGTAAAATCTTCTGGCTGCACATAATTTCCAGCTCACTACTAGAATGGACTGAGCCTCGCGGAAGTTGGAATCCTTTTCCAGTTAGCTGGGATTACTTTTTGTAATAATTATGCTTTATAGTAAACCAAACAAGGATATTTGTAGGACATCTGAACAAGACGACCTCCAGATCTTCCAACTTCAACCATTCTGTGAAAGTAAAAATTATCACTTTGGATTCACTCAAAAACTGGGAAAGATCCAAGATTTAGAGCTCAGACCAGTTTCTCAAGCTTAGTCCTTGGCTTTCTGTATTGAATTATAGTAACTGGCGATTACCTTGCATTTTCTTCTTTGTACTTCACTTAAAAACTGTATGCTCTTTCTACTGACTCCCCTCTTGTACTTCTAGTACCACTCAGTTAACCAGCTTCCCAGCTGGAGGCACCTTGATGAGTTTTGGACAAAGGCTGAATCAAAGATCTCATAGAATAAATCTATTCTGGGTGCTCCTGTTCGTATAAACACAGTGACAGTGTATGAGGAGCGCAGGAATTAAAAATACTCTGGCAGCATCAGGCTAAAAAATGTGGTGATGATTAGCAGATACTCCATGTTGGAGAGTGGGAAGGTAAGGAGAGGTGAAAAAGGGAACTCAGGAAGGGGGAGATGAAATTATTACTTTGCAGAAACCCCAGGTGATAAAACAAAGGTTGGAGAGGAGAAAGATGCAACTTGAAGTCACTGTAACCCCAAACAGAAGTCACTGTTACCCTAAATATTATACCTGCAATGACAAGAGCATGACAAAGCTGTGCCTGGTGAAAGACAATAATTATTCCATGGGAATGAATGGGTGACTGTGAGAAAACACAACATGCTGCCACAGTTGGATGTGACTGTCCTATTTCAGAGGGTAAAAAAAGCAGATGTCAGACCTGCTTTCAAAAGCAGTCACTCCAAGCCATCCAAGCAAAGCCTCCCCCACACAAGACATGTAGCAGGAGCAATTAAACCTCCCTCTGCCACACACATTCCTTTTAAAAATGCAAAGCGTCATTGACTGTGCTTTAGCATTCCTCAGCAGCCACAGCTGTATTATAGCAACTCTGTTATTCCAGATAGCTTGAGGGGAAAGTACCTGCACAGAGGAGTGTTAACCTCTGCCTTTAATTGCATGGTGACATCATCCATGAGGTTTAACTTGTACTTTTGACATAACATCAGCCTTTCAGTGCAAAAGCGTAATTTAGTATACCATGCAAAAGTGTTGAAATCCTCTTCGTACGTAAATCAACAAAGTATTTAACAGGGACAATGCAACTCTAAAAACATAAGGAAATGTTTTGTCTATCAGAAAAGTTTTATATTTCCAAATTCCCAAATTCCTGAATTTGCATATTGACAGGAATACTTTTATGAATAAAGTAGCACAAGAATGTGTTTTCCAAAAGTATTTGTGTTTCCCAGTGACTCGGGAAGAAAAAGCAACACATTTAAATCTTCATATAATAATATAACAATATAACAGACTGTAAATTATATAAAGGGGGGATTGGTTTTGGTTGTGGTTTTCTTTTTCTTTTGGCCAGTGTTTACTAGAGTCCTTAACTACCTGACATTTCATCATTCTTTTGGCACCTTGTCTTTTTTTTTTTTTTTTTTTAAATTTTGGTATCAATTAGTCTTTGTCAAGGTTTGCTTTTCATCCCATGCATCTATGCCACACTGCTGAGCTTTTCAGAAGTTACAAAGTGGAACTATCTGCACACTGTGACAAAGATCATTTTACTGCATTAATGTAATAGCTCATCAATCAAATTTCAGATATGCAGGTATTACTTATTTTGTTATTCATACTTACAAAAACTGTTATACTCTGAGGGAAAAGTATTTCTAGACAAACTATGTTCGGGTAGGAGGGAGGCTCCAGCTTATATTAGGCAGTAGAACAGCTAAGTAGACTAAGTAGAAAAGAGGTAAGAGTGTTTGTCAAAGTAGCACTTTTAGAACTGATGAGTTATCAATTTGACTGTCTGGCCAAAAGCCACTAGTGGCAGAATATAATTTCATATGCTGCAGGACATGAACTGATTTGTGATTTTTGTTGTCACTCTTAGGATCTTTGGTGCTTTCCTTAGAGCTGTTCCTCCCAGGGTCATGAGATTGCAGAGGCCTCTCAGCTTTCTTTTTAAAAGAAATAAAAATAAAACAAAAAATTATGAAAGTCTCTCTAGTTTCAAGGGAAAAATTAGAAGCATAACTTGAGTATTCCCTGAAAGTGCCAAAACCCAAAAAGGCAAATAAATCAACACTTACTCTTTTTAGGTTAAATAAATCATGAGGCTTTGTTTTAATCTTCTCATTTTGAAGATCCACTTCCCTTTCCATTTATTTATTTATTTAAACACTGGGGAAGAATCCATGGTGAATGTAACAAATCATAATATGGTGGGTAACCTCATACTCCTCACAGGTATTTTTCATCAGGACAACAATTTCCAGTGAGAGTCACAAAATTTAGTCATATTTTAAAATACCTTCTCTTGAATCATCATGACTGCTTTTTCCCAACCTCTGATCTCCTAGTAATCAAGGAAAACAAACAGCCTTCTTTTGCAATCCATTTCTAATCTGTGGAGAAAAGGACTAATAGTACAATGGTTCCTATTCAGTAACAGTCAAAATATTATTCAAACACTAAGCACTAAGGCAGAAATCCTTCAGGCTCTCCTGTTTTCTTACAAAGAGCCCCAATTTTGGCAAATGCATGTAAAGTGCATTGCTGAGGTGAGCAAAGTTAACCTCTGAACTTTGCCTTTAAGATGCTCATACTTTAAAAGCAAAACATAGTAATTACAGGAAAGTGAGCTGAAAACCCCAGGATTTGAAGGGAAGGGTAGATGGCCACATCCAGGTAGAAGAGGTGATATTCTACATAGATAATCACTACATTCTTACTTTACCCTTCATATTTTGCCACTTCCATTTTGCAGACACAAAATTGTGTCCATGGCGATTTGTTAGCACCTGTAACACAGGTTTAGCCTCTGAACTAATATTTAGGGTACAGATTAAAACTTGTCACTAAATGAGACTGGCTGAAGCCTTTTAGCTGAGTGCAGGGCTCAGGTTTTCAGTGATGATAGCCTTGGCGGAGGGATTTGCAATTGGCAACTAAAAACCACTGGAATTAGAGAAAATTGTGCCTTAAGTTTGGTGGAGTCTTAATCTTCTGAAATAAGCTTTCAACAGATGTTATAAGGGCACATTTCCCAATTAATACATGAACAAGAACAGGTTAAGGTCTCCCCTCTGCAATTAAGATGTTCCGTTTTGCCAGTTGTACTTTAAGCAGAATCACTATTGCTTATAGTCAGTGAGCTCTTCCTCATGGACCAAGTGCCTACATCTTCCACCTTTGGAAGCAAAGAACAAGGCCTTCAGACACGTCTATAGCCCTTCTCTGTCCTATCAAAAATTTTCACCCTCTCAAATGCAATTAGCTCTTCATTATTTATATTATTTTCTTTCCTCTGACCAGGATTTTTTTGCTAAAGTAAATATTTTCCTTACCCCACTCCACCACATCCCTTATCCCATTTTCCCTCAGGCATGTTTTAAAAAATGGCTGGTTCTGACTGCTAACAGCACCTCACAAATCCCCATCCATTTGTTCCTTCTCAGCTCCATTATTCAGATCAGATTGAGTCTTCATCTTTCAGTAACTCTCTGGATACTCTTTGCTCCACACGTTCATGAAGTGCAATGTCTTTATTTAATGCCTACTGATCTCCTTTCCACACTGCTATATTTCTTAGCCTGTCTCAAATTACCACACTGGTATGTTCACTGGATATTTGTCATAGCAAGATGCTATGTGCATAAAGAACACACATACCTTGAAGATCAGGGTAAAAAGATACAAAAGGCATTTAGAAAGCATTGTTAAATGATGTTAAGGATTGTATCTGGTCAAATTCATGGCACAATCAACTTCATGAATGAATCCTGAGAACCTCAAAATCCTTAGCAGTACCTGAAAAGCAATTCTCCTGTGTTGCAGTGATAGACAGCAATTCAGCAAATTAAAAGGGCAAAATATTAGCCACTCTGCTCAACACAGACAGCTTTCAGGCCAAACAAGGTCTGTGGTTAGGCAGACGGCCCACATTTGAATGGGTCAGCTAACTTCTGGCTAAATGCATCATAGAGCCATGTTCTCTTCTCTCTCCCATCAGATATGGCTGCTTTACTACCTTCTTCCAAATATTTCAGGATAGTCAGCCTCAAAAATCATTAGCTCAGCTACCTCAATGCTGTGTAGAAACCAGTCAGCCTAAACTACAGTAGAATAATGTTGAGTGCCTGCAGAGGAGCTTATTGGCCCAGATAGCGCAGGGTCTGCATCTCATTTGTGAGGAGAATTCTTGGTGAATGCAGCTGTCTGCTGTCAGAAGAGACACCCTGCTTACCAGAAGTCATTGCTGCAATGCAGCACTGCACAGAGTAATCTGGGGTTTGAATGGGTGCTGCAGACAAGCTTGCAGACAACATTGCAAGAAGTTGCTAAAGAAACTTCCGAGTGTTTTGTTCTAGCAGCCCAGCAAGAACAACAACTGCCTGAAATCAAAACACACAGAAATCACCAACATACTTAAAAGGCAACCAGAACCCATATACAACACTCTGCATTGTTAGGTTTGGGTTTTTTTTCTTCTTCAACAGCTCTGGGTAGAAGGGAGAATATAATCTTCATAAGAAATTGTGCCAGGTCAAACTGAAATCTGAGGATTCATATTACACCATATGATCAAGAGCATCTGCTTTCATCTCAGGCACAGCAGGGACAAGGCAAGAATCATCATTCAAGACTTGAAAAAGAATCAGCAGCAAGTGTTGGCGCAGCGAGTACTCTAGTGGGAACGGAAACAGAACAGAACTAGCAAATATTGTTTTGCTTGTTTGCTTTCCTGCTTGCTTTCTTAATAAAAGAATCTGTGGTGTTTGTGCATGTGTGTCTAAGTGCATGCATGCAAAATTATGTAAAGCAGAATGGGTTATTTAGAAAGAGGTTTAGAGAGAGGTTATTTAGCTCTATCAAATCAACCCTATTCAAACCTAGGCTTAAAACACTGAATTTTTTTTATGTATGGTAAATATGTCCACAAAGAACAGCCAATTTCCCTTATAATGCCTGATCAGCTTCAGCTGTATTTAAAAACCACACAACTGAAGAGAACCATAACCAACCTTCCATAAAACGTTGGATTTGACTTCTTGTGCATCAGGACATAAATGAAACTCTAAAACAGGGAAAGAGGAAGAAATTTCCTCCATGACGCATTTATTCCACAACTGCCCACTCCAAGTTTCTTGTCCTTGGTAGGCACGGTGTGCTGGCAGCCCTGGACTGAGGAATGGCTGGGTTGGGCTGCTACAGCAAATCCTATATTTAAATGTACAAGTGTTTGTCCCTTCAGTAGTCTGGGTCAGACCTGCTACACTCAGCAATGCAAAGAAACTTTTAATTTTGCTCTGTGTTTAAAGAGGGTGAGCATGCGCATGTGGGTCAGAAGGATTTGTACCACACTTTACAGCGGTTTGCAGAGCAGATTAACCAGATTTGTCCCTGCTGAAAGGATTATATAAAGATTAAAACATTCAAAATAGAGAAAAGCATGTAATACATGAGAGCAATATACACTAAACCCATAATTAAGGAGATGAACACATTTAATTAAAAAAAAAAAAAGACAGGACAAAACCTGAGTCATGAAGAAGTGAGATGATACCCCTTTAAATAAGGACAGCCTTCAAATAAAGCTGTGGTAGAAGTTATTTCTTCACCAAAGTGGCATTTTTGCCAACAAGACTCTTGGCAGCCTTCAAGGGTCAACACTAGCACAATTGACCAAATATGGTTGGGAATTTGAAAACATTGAAGATATTAGCATTTGTTCCTGAGTCTAACATAACACAGTCCAGTCTTGCCACCAGAGCCTATAACTATTAAGTGATAACTTAAGCATTGGAATGCAAATAATCCACTGGTTCATATTAGAGTCATTTCCATTTGTTGACGTTCCCAGTCCCCTCCAAATCCTGGCAGTACCTTATTTGACTTCTGAGGGGAGCAATCTACAGGAAACATACTAAAAAGAAGTTAAATTACAAGAGCAGAAGTCAGTGGTGGTTTACTTGCAGGGAAGGGGAAAAAAAGATGATACATTAAACTGCACTGTCCAGAGTTACTTGACCTCAAACTGATTGCTGTTAAATTGCTCGAATTGACGTTAGTCATTTACCTACTGGCAGCTACTCAAGATTTATCTTTACAGGCTACAAGGTTTCATCATTCGTCCTTAAACTCCCTGCCAAATGTTAACTTTCAAAACACTGGTTTAACTGTGAAGTGTGGGGAAGCTTTGCTGAAGCCAATGAAAAATGAACACAAGTAGAAGATAAAAGATGAAATACTTAAATAATTTGGCACCTCTCCTCTGTGAAGTTAAAAGGATGCTCTGAATACTTAATGGATAAACGAGGATAGCACAATAACTTTTAAGGAACAGTCTGAAGTCGCCTAACCTAGAAATGTCATAATGGGCATCTGTGTTGGAAAAATAAAAAGGGTCTATAATTTATTAGAATATACTAAGCAAAAATTAAATTATGGTGGAGATAAGTTTTATGCTACAGAGATAACTGCAATTACTTCTCATTTTAAAGGGAAACAAGAAAAGTCACCCCAGGGAAAAATGAAGTCCTCCCACACTTTTAACTACACCTTTATCTAGCACATATATCAGTTTTATGTGTCCACACATCCCAGCAAAGAATTGCAACTTTTAGTTTAAATCTGCATTCAGGCCGATATAAGAAACAGGATAATAAGCAGCAAAAAAGCACCCCGTGAATAGTGCCCAAAACATGGATTTCAACAGGCTCTGTAGTTGTCATCAGGGTATTTTTTATTGGGGAAAAAAAAAATAAAATGACAGTGACCTTACTGAAAACCTGTTGTTCTTTCTCCAACGTTATTTTTTTATGGCAAGTGAGCAGCTGCAGGAGGATTCAGCACTTTGCTGGACTGTATCCTGAAGATATGCCTGAGAGACCATCAAATTATTCCTCTAATACTCTTCACAGCTGACTTTATTTCTTTCTTATTGAGGCCAATAAGGATGAATACAAAGATAAAATGCAAGTAAAGTGGCAGACACTGAACTCTGAAGAAACAACCTCCACACCAGCCTGAGCTCTCTCTCCCATAATCCAGTCAAGTGGAGCATTAACCAGAGGGACGGCATAAAAGCCCAGCTCAGGACAGAGCACCTTAGCTGAACTATGCCTGAAGAGCTCAAAGTTATAAATATCTCCATAGCTTGATATATTTCCTGATCCAGTGCTCCCTGCAGAGCTTAACAGCTAGGACAGACCTCCATACCTGAAAGAGGTACAAGGGCACATTTTCCAGGACCAACAAAAAAGGTTTTGCTTGAGAAAAAACCTCATTTTTTTCCATGTATGTGCCATATACTAGACCAAATTATTTACTATGCTATTCCCCAGAGCACCTGAACCAAAGAAAAACTGAAAATCCTGAAGCTAACATTTAAATCATCAGACACACAAGTCTCTAAAGATGTTCCACTGGATGTTAGAAAACCAGAGTCTGTCTGGAAAATGTTTGGGCTATGTCTTTCCCCCTAATTTCATTTAGAAATAAGTTAAAAAAGAAATAATTTTCTAAGTATTTTCAAGAGCAACCTGTTACTCTAGGCACCTCAGTTCCTGAATGCTCCAACTTCAGATACTGAAAAGGACTTGATTTCCTGAACTGAATAATTCTCACATTTTAAACAGGCAGTTTGCGCACCAGAATGGCAGCGTTCAAGATTTAGAGCACTATGTCTTTAATTAATAGAAATAAAATTTAGGAGATTGTTACATTTATGTTCTGAGTAGACAAACTAAGTATATTCCAACTGCTCCTTCTTAAGATCACTGTACATTAACATCTGTGTTGCCAAATTGTGTCTCATTCCAAGCTCAGCAAAGGGATTGTCACAACTTCTATGGACATCCAATGACTTTAAAAAAAAAAAAAAAAGTCATTGTCTGGATGTCTGTAAAGACAACAGAGCTCTTTAGGGCTCAAATATTCTATACAATTTTTAGTGAATGGGATGCTGAATGAAAAAGCTCAAGCATGAAAGGGTGTCCTGAAATTACTGCTACTGTACTTTCCCAAAAGCAACATTTCAAAAAATTTCAGTTGAGTTTCCAAGTAAGCTGCAAAAGCCAGCAATGACTTGGATTCATCTATATCAGGCAGCTCCATCAGATGGCACTATGCAGATGAAACCATAACTTTTGGTGTAGAAATACCATTGCAATATGAAACCAAAGTATTTGAACAGGCATTAAAAAAGAACTGTTAAAAAAAAGTGATCTGGGTATACTTTCACACTTAATAAATAACATTTCAATTAAAACCCCTAGAGATTTTTGTAAAGCTAGAATTTAAAAAAAAAATAAATCTAAGCATCCTTAGATGAAATCAATAGTTTATTTGATCTAATAGGAGAAAAATGTTTCTATTTTTTTACATACTTGCAATATTACTCAATTTACTGAAGAAGTTCTTGCTCAAGAGTTACTGACTTGAGTAGTACTCAGCCTTTCCCTTCTTCCTTCCCCTTCCCTCAAACTCGTAGAAATTATTTGAAAATGAGAACATCACATTAATTAAAAAGCAGAAAATAACATTCCCATAGAAAAGGTAACTCTGCTTGATATCTTAATTGAGGGATTAGATTTGAATGCCTCAATAGTCTATGTAAACTCGGTTGTCAGAGTCTAAATCAGGCTTCAATTTTTATAAATGATTATTTGCATAACATCCCCCTTTTTCTTTGGCATAAAAGCAAGTATATGACTTAGTTTCCCATCAAATATGCTAATTGGCTTAGTCACATTTATGTTCCTAATCTATGTTAGCAATTATTTTTAAGAAACTTCGCTTAATGCATAAGAAATTGAATCAAATGACCACATACATTTTGTATACAGACTTTTCATCTGCTTTTCTCATTTCTTTTTGGCTCCAAGACACTATTCAAAACATTTCTAGAATAACAGAACCATCTTTCATAGATAAGAAAAAGGGTGTATGTGCCTCAGTAGAGAGAGAAAAAGAGTATAGCTGTATTTTAATGCCAATATTTTTTTCACTTTCCAAGGGAGATAGGAAAAGGTATGTGCCCACAGAATTCAACAAATCTTGCATTTCCACTTCCCTCATTTCTCTGCCACATATCACAGCTAGAAGAAAATGCTAGCTTCCAAGAAAGAGGGCAAATGAGAAACCAGACATGAATCCCACAGGAAATCTAAATTCTCTGTTTCTAAAGGCACACTAAAAAGAAAAAGTCTGGAGTTTTATGCAGGTTTTAGATGCAGGTCTTAAAAAAATTTAAAATATCCCATATAGAATTTCTGAAATACTTTTGTGGCCAGCACCTTTTATCACAGGTAATTTAAGGGACCCATAATAGAAAATCAAGGTATTCAAGGGCAAAAACATGCATAATAACATTAAAAAAATTAAAACATCAATGAAAGACAACCAAGGCTGTGGAAATTATATAAAGCCACAAATTCAGGATATAAAACATACAGCTACCTCATTGCTTTAAAAGAAATTTCAGAAAAAAATGTTAAAAAACTTCTTTTTGCATCAGCATTTTAAAAAGAAGTGAGTTTTCAGTTTAATATTATTTTATCCTATCCTCACACTGCCTCTTTCAGAATGTTTTGCGGTATGCTAATACCTTCCTTTAGTTAAAAAGTAAACAATATCCATATATTTCTTGCAGCTGCAATGTTGTTTCTGGATCAAAATATCAGTAGTATTCAACAAAGCATTGCACAATGCATTTTTTACTGAGAAAAGTTCATTGGAGAACCCATTTCAGAAGCACCAGAGGTGAAGCAGTCTGCTCATTTCCTTTGGGCATGTGAAAAAGAGGAAGAAAAGATGCTGAGAGAAAGAAACCAAAAATTCAGCTGGCAACATCCATGACAAGCAGCTGAAAGAGGGACCTTGGAATAACAGTGTCGTCATCAGTGTCCAACATTTTTTTTTAAATGAGCTCTCACATTTTTTCTCCATGATAAATAGCTGTTTCCAGAGTCCCCCCTCCCACTCCTCCCTCAGTCCCTACACAGCAGTTATATTCCATGTGTCTGCTATATTCTGCTTCCTCATGTAGTATTCTCTTACCCTGTTCTCTTTGCACTCCCTCCCACTTTCCATGTCTATTTAAATGTGTCATGTCCTCATGCTACTTGGTCCAGCTGCATGAAAAAAAGAAAGAACTTGCCATGGTCTCCTTCAGGCGTACCTGCAGAATTGGGACTGTGATCTTGGTCTGGGTCTGAGAGAATGGGCAAAATGTGTGAAATAAAACATCTACTTCATTATCTAAGAGGTTTGCTCAATCAGTGATTGCTTCTCAGACAGAGTCATACTTCAGAAACAACTCAGTAGTAGGTAGCATGCACTGAGAGCTTGTTGAGTGACAAGGAGATCTCTAAAACATCTGGGAACATAATTGGATGATGAGCATTTTTGAAAACCTGTCCTCAGTGCTTTTACCTCCCTGAAAAAGTGCAGACTATCTGTGCATAATTGTAAAGCTGCTGATTCCCACAGTACAGTTGTATGGGTCAGCTTCTCAAAGCCGACACTGAAGTGAGCAACTAGCATGAGTCAGCTGTTCCCAAGTGTCAATTGCCCCAGCACTTTTGCAGCAACGTGCTTGATGTCCATATAATTGAGATTACATGGAAAAAACTCCGAGATTATCATACTAGACATTTTTTCTAAATTACATTTCTTCGCTGGTGGAGAGAGTTGCCAAAATCCTTTAATAAAAATAAGAATTAACACAGTAACAATAGCCAGAGCCTCTTCTCCCCAAGTGCAATAACCAGAGTAAACAGTTTACCCACATAATAGTTCCCTATAAAACTTGAAAGAAATAAGCCTACAGAAATATTTGAGGTTTTTTTACTTTAACATATCATACATTCCTAGGCTAATTTGTTTAAAGCTAAACACAAGGGACGAGGAGTTTCATTTTTTAATCCTGCATTATTTTTGACATAGTGATTTAACTTATTATCATCTTTTACCATGAATTTCTACATTTACGACAAGAAAGACTCTTTTTTTTTTTTCCTTTAAGGAAAAAAGCCCTTATACAAGTAAGGGCTTATACAAGTGTTCATCAGTAGACAAAAATATAAATCCACTTTATTATAAATGCTCATCTACTTAACATTACAAGATGATCATATTTTTAAAATTCTGTTTTACCCATATACAGACACTGATATGTAATTGTCATGATCCTGAACTTCAGTTTTCATAGCTGAGACCTTCTGAAATGATGATGATGAACAAGATTTTAGAGGGGACATAAGCTTTAGAAAGCAAAAAAGGAAAAGAAATGTGCATGTGGTGAAGGTAATGATGCATACAGGCACACGTTTGAAGCTATTAGTTAAATTGTCAGTAGCAGACATCAAGATTTCTCTTTTTCCTCCTTTGGAAATCAAATAACATCTCCTAACTAAAAATATCCAGTGGGCCAGATTTTCCTTTCAGAGCTGCATTCTTATCCTACTCATATTTGCAAAGTATTGGGGAAAAAAATTCCACCCACACATGCAAAAAATGTATGAATGTAACTGAGGATGGTCATATGAAAAACTACTTTTCTTCTTCCTGGTGGTAGTGACTTCCACTAGCCTTAAAAACATACATCTCTTCTTACCTTCACTAAGCTGTAAATTAGTTATTTACACATAATAACAAATTTTAAAAGATTCTTGGTTTTCGGGTTTTTTTTCCAAATTCTACTACAAACAATGGAATAAATCAATTTTCTTAAATACAAGTATGGTTCACTGGACAAAGTATTATGTGGGTAAATAAATCTCATGCTCTGCTCCCTAATTATTGTGATCTATATACAGGATCAAAAATTATTTATATAATCACAGTGTATGTGCATACTTGCTTAGTAGCAAGACCAGACTCTGAGTGTTGCCTATTTTGGAATTCTGTGCTTACCAAAGGGCTTTCATTAACATGGCTGTCTCTATAAACTCCAAGACATGCTAAGGTTTTCTATAAAAGTGCAACAATAAATCCATGTTAATCAACCCTTTGTTGAGCTGCACACACATGGACTCTGTAAAATACAACTCAGATCTAATGGCAGGACCTCTGTTCATAGCTTCAAGTTCAATGGTGTTTAAGACCTGGAAGTGTTACTATTTTTTACCCTGAGCCATGTAAACATGAACATTTGATGCCTTGGACTTCTTTGATTAGACATGCATTCTCACCACACAGCTGCAAACATTTTTTTTTCCTTCCTACTATTGCTCCCAGATAAAACCAAGCGATTTTGCCTCAATACTAAACTCAATCCTGGTCTTCCCTGCCAGTTCACCTCCAGCTGCCTGTACAGAGTTTCACACTAAGCCCCTTGTTTATATCAGTGCTGCAATTAAGCCCAGGCCAAGAAGAGAAGTCCCTCAGAGGGTAGCAGAAGTGCAAGGCTAAGAATTGATTTTCAACTTCTGCAACATAGTCCATACACATCCTTTCAACCCTAGGAAAAAAAATCCTAAGCCAGATCTCCTCACAACCCACCTTTTTTTGTGTGTGTTTGTACTTTGTTCTTTGGTTTTGTTGTTTTTATTTTGTTTTCAATGGCCATTCTGGGGGCATTTTTCACAAGTTGAATCCTGTTTCCAAATTGGCCAGTGAAAAGTTTTAGCCATGTTGAAATCGTTTCCAGGGCTAAATTGGGAAACCTGAGGCAGCTGGGCAATCTTACAGCTGGCTGAACTGTGGCTTGCAATAAAAGGCAGTGTGAATAAGGTATATTGAAGCTAAATTGGATTCCTGTGAAGGGCCATTTATTCTGAAGGGGGGCATGGGGGGAGGCATTAATGAACAGAAATTAAATTAGCTGAACCAGGCTTTTAAAAATATACTGAAAAATACCTGACCCGCTATGAACCTTTTAACAAAGCAGGAACTTTGGGCTAGCAGGACCAGTTCAGCTCAGCTTTATTTCCCTGCCAAAGGTACAGATGTCAGAGGATGTACAACTACTCCACCTGATAAAAAGCCACGCTTATAGATGGATAGATGGGGCAGGTTTTATTTCTGTAACCTGAAGTCAATGCAGGACAAAGTCACTGCTATGGGAAATCCAATGTAAAACAATATGCAGCCCAAATACAGAGGTCATTTCAGCTGATGAAAATACTTAATGAACTAATCAGCAGATACCTACGGACAAATAAATGTGCTCTTTCATCTTTCTTGCCAATATTCTCTTCACTGACATACAAAGAAATCATACACTACCCTATTTTTGGAGAGATTACTGATTAACTTTGCTATTATTAATATCATAATCAACTAGAATTAATTTTACTTACACTCTCTAGTCTGGGACCTTTTGCAATGAAAGAAATGCTACAAGATTATTACAAAGTGGTTGATATCAGAACTGGACTACTAAATTTCTTTGGGAGGATTTGGTTTATTTGTGTTATTTTGTTTTGGTTTAGTTTTTGGGGCAGGTGGTATGTTGTTTGTTTGGTTATGTTTTGGGGTTTTTTTCCCCAATTCTTATTGAATGAAATAGCAAAACTGCACATTCCTGAAAAGCTGGAGCTACTTCACTGATTTGGCTTTCACAGTTTTCCTTTGAATTGTAATCCACATCACACATAACTTTTCTTTCTATTACAAGGGCTAGTACTGTTTTTGAAATCCTGCAAATTTGTACACTTGCCTCCAGAATAACAGAACTTGTAATTAGCTATAATAATGCCTACAGATGTGGCACTTTACATCTTAACTACCATTGCTAATAAGCTTAGCTTTGTAACCACCTGTGTAAAGCACCCAGATTGTGTCCATTTTACAGACATGGAAACCAAGAATGAAGACTGAATTATATCTTGCTCAGACATTTCTTACACCTGATCTGCAGCACTTCCTTTGGTGGCCACAGCATTTTTAAAGTAGAGAAAAAGAAACTCTCCTGAAAAATATGCTCAGGAATCAAATGTTCTCAGTCACATTTGTTGAGGCAAATTTCCAGAGAAACCAGTATTTTTTGCCATTTTTTTCCCAAGTGTGAGAGCTTTTTAGGGTGGGGCAATGGTTTGCCAGTTTCTCCTCTCTTCTTGCCAAGAGGTGCCACTTTCCTCCTCCTCCTCCCACCCCTGCCTCTTCCAACTGTGAGTCATAATATTATGAACTTGATGATGGGAGAAATCAAATTTTCCATCACTCCACAGTAATCTTTACCTTGGTATTATTCATCCTCCTCCCAACCCAAGTTCCAGCCACAGGACAGTCTGTTTCTACAAAGCCAGTCTCAACAGAGATACCTACAGTATATCTGGAAATAGAAACACAATTTATGTGTCTGTTTAGTGACATCTTTTCCTGGTATACTAGTTGAAAATTTGTTGGGGGCACAGGGAGTGAGTGAGCTGCAGGCATCATGAGCCATATCAGCAGCTCAGCAAACTCCCTGCAAGTTGGCATCACATCAGATATTAAAATGCCTTAAGTATGGAATAAATTCTCTATAGATATTGCAGCAGGCTGCAATCTGGAATTGTAATTTAATCAAATAAATTGGGTCATACTATGCATGCAAAACACATGCAAAACACATGCAAAACAGTTAAGAATGGGCAAAAGTTTAAATGTCTTAATTTTATTTTGTTTCTCAATGGAAATGTATCATTTACACATTGAGTTCTTGCTTGAGTTCTAACTGTGGGCAGGAAGGAAAAAGAAAAATATTTCTTAGGGTCTCTGCAGACACTTATATTTATTTTATTGATTGGCTCCTATGGTCACTGTTACCTGCTTGAAGGTGGCAATAAGTGCTTCTAAACTTTACACCTCCTTCTGCCTCCAATTCAGTTTGGAAGTTTTCACACACTTTTCCTAGAAGAACAGAACATTCCAGACAGGCTTGTGTATATCTGAGAATCCCCTGATTGAAACTTTTCCATACCTAGCTCTCAATTGAATATGTCTAGGAAGAGGCTACCAGGCATTTTTCTTTGTGTTCTGAAGAGCACAGATCCCTGTTCTGAGATGAGAAGGATGCAACTGAGAAGAAAGCCTTTCTCCAGGATAGCTCTGTGTGATGCTCCAGATTTTGTGGATATAGCATCCTATGTGAACCCCTGGTCAGTTTAAATGCATCACAGTGCAAAAAGCCCAAATAGACACACTGCATGTTTCTTCCCAACAGGCTTTCCATGTAGAGCAGGTGTTGTGAGGGCTGTGGGACTGAAAGCTCAGGTGCAGGACTGTATCAATTTCTACTGGGAGCTTGCAGTAACTATTACTGCAGTTTCTCCATGCTGTGAATTTCAAATTTTCTTTCCCTGAGTAAAATCCAGTTAAAAGAAAGGGAATTCATAATAACTTGAGCCAAATACAGTTTTTCCAATACTGGAACCTCCACATGCAGGCCCATCACTGTGTGCCATGGCCCAGAGAACAGTGGAGAAATGTTTGGTCTGGCTCACCTTTCTGGTTTTTGGAAAGGACTGTGCTGCTTTCCAACAGAGAATAGTAGAGCCAGTAGGTTTTATGCAGCAAGGAACCCCTCCTATCTGGTGGCTTGTTGACTGAGCTAACTGCCAGATCTTCTGTGCCAATGGTAAATTAGTGTTTCATTCTAACTATCTTCTATCATTAAAAAAAAACCCAACCAAATAAATAAAAAAACCCAATCACTACACAACAAGCATATAGAGGGTCAACTTCCACAGCCCTGCAAACCAGACAAAACCTGCTTAACAAATCTAAAACACAGAAAGGAGACTTTCCTGGCATCACAGAGACCGGTGAGCAGCATCACTGTCCTTTCCTGGAAGACACACAGTGCNCCTTTCCTGGAAGATACACAGTGACTGGAGCGAGGGAGGGAGGGAGGGAGGGAGGGAGGGAGAAGTAGTCCATACCTGATACCTGTATCACCTGGCTACTGGAAATGAGTCCAGGGGCCTAAAGCAACTTGGGAGTAGTGCAGACTGCAGCCAGCCTGAAAGCACCACTGCAAACAGAAAGATGCTGTTTTTCCTTCCTTATGAGACCACGGGGCAAATTCTGGGCACAGCCAAGGACCTTGGATGTATATTGAACACTAACTACATATGCTGATAACTTACATGTTGAAAAATTACATTACACATTGCAAACAGAATATGAACTGAGGCTAAACTCTGTGAAAACTTTACACCAGGGCTCCAACATCGCTTGTCAAAAAGTGAGTGAGGTATTTTTATCTTTTTTTCCTATTTTCTGTGTTAGGCTAAAAATGCAAGAAAGCATTCCCTGGAAATGGAAGTACCAAGGGACTCCTAATAATAATGATATGAACAGGCAACATCATGTAAAAATTCTGAAGCAAATTTAAAAAGCCAAGTTACTAAATTTTAACAAAGTTAACAGATCTACTTGTATATTTTTCTAATCCCTACATGTTTCATTATTTCACCCCTGATAATTTTCATCACTTCTCTGTTTTGAAAGGAATTTTTTATATAAAATATATTACAATCAAATGAAATGTATTGACATGCTTCTCTCTCTCCATCTGAATTACTTTCTCTAAACTGTTGCTAAATTTCTCCTAATAAAAACATTATTACAAGGAAGGGACTCCTCACCACCCACTCAGCTCCCAGAAGCCAAGGGAAAAAGCTCAAAGGTATTGTTTTTCTAATTTGACACTGATACTCTTTGGACCTAAAAAAATGTTCCAGGTCTAGTATGCATTTTAAATGGATTAATAAAGAATTAGCTCGAGCAATACCAAGAGCTAACTTCAAGCTTATACTAATTTTTTAAAACGTGGCGTATAGGATAAATAATTAACTACTTTTTCCATCCTTCCAACTTTGACATTTAAAATGCTCTTCTGTTTAAGGAAAGAAGTGTTCTAGGGCTGTGGAGTAGCCTCATTTCTACATCTTTTAACACATATAATACTTACTATGGAATTCTGATGTTAGAAATAAGAACAATCCACCAAAAGACCTCAGTCAACTTGATTTGAAGCAGGAACGTGACTTTTTTTTTTCTTTCTTCCCTCCAGCTAATGATGAATTATTGTATTAAAATATATATTCCAACTTCAAAGAAAAGCTACTTGTTATAAAACACAGGCATTCAGAATTAAGTTTGAAAAGATTTGACCTTTTGCACACAAAAACTAACACCTACATGAATGAAGTACTGTAGTAAGTGATGATATATGATGGATCATTTAAAATGTGTGTATGGAACGATGCACATTTTTTTAAGGCAGGGGCAGATGGTGGTTACAGCACCTCCAACATTTTCCAATTTACTTTGTTTTTTCAAAATATATCCAGACCATAAAAATATTAGAAGAGTCCTTGAACTTTAATAGAAGCAGTACTTTTCAAATATAAAAAAACCTTTAAAATATATTTCAGTTCAAATTGATGTTCAAAAATCATAATCCATAATAATTCAGACAATCCCCTTCATCCTCTCTTACAGAGTTTAAGAGGTTGCAAAGGAAGAGAGAATAATGAGGGGTTAGACCCAGAGCTGTATCCCAACATGTTAGATATAAATTTAACCCTGTCTTCTTAAATAGGACATATGCACTGAATACAAAAAGTTACTCCCCCCTGATCTGCTTTGAAGACAGGCCTAGTAAGATGCAGGTTTTGGTTTTGCCCAAACTCTAACAAAAATGTAAGAAATTGGAGACTGAAGATAACATGAAATCCATGTTATCTCCACAAAGAGCTTAAAAGTAAAACGGGGAAAACAAATGCAACACTATTAACACTTTTGTATAAAGAAATTAATATTTCTTTCAATCTTTATCCAGTTAGATAAAACTACAGGATGAGATTTCAACAAAATGCACACTGGGCTGACAATGGAGCACATTTTCAAAATAAAAATCAAATAAGAAATACACTGGAATTGGACCCCAGTGTGAAGTGAAACAAAAGTTCCCAAACACAGCTCCTTTCCAAGTTAGGCTGTAAACCAGGAACATGTGGAGAGAAGAAAAGGCTGTTTGTATTGTTCCAGGAAACTGGACCAAGGATTATTCCATAATTGCATTAAGCAAATACAGTATAATATCTTTCACAGTGAAAAGTTCAGAGACACCAAAGGCCAAGTGATTGACTGATCACATTACACTGAAGTCCTGTAAGCCATTAATTCCTTAATTACTACAGTTATAAGCATTTGGCACCAATACTATTGAGTTCAATGGCAAGGAAATGGAAAAACAGCATTGTGAGATATTTTCACTTCAAGCGAATTTTTTTTTAATATGCAGGTTATCGAGCTAAGGTCCCATCATGCATATATTTAAGATGTTCATGATTTTATGTGTTGTACACAATAAAGTTTGAAGCAAAGATAAAAGATAGCCTTTAAGCACTCTTACTGACCCGGCAGAGCTGACACACACACACACACACACACACACACTCTCTGTGGTTTCAAGATGAATGTAAGCTACACCAAGCAATTTCCCTACTGTAGGCACTACTTACACCTTCCAAAAATCACAGTATTACTACCCTTCCTGGCAAAAAAAAACCCTCAGGCAAAGCCTTCCCATGGGTTTTCAAGTCAACAGGAATAGCTGGGCACAATGTCACCGAGACCCTGATGAGAGAATGAGAAGAGATTGCTTCTTCTTTCAGCCCTACAAAATTCTTCCTCAGTAGCTGTAAAAGAAGTGCATGTCCCAAGAAGTTTGGCCTGGGTATGCACAGGACAAGGCCAACTACCACATCTTTTCACAGAACTAACTGCCTAAAGGCTGCAGGGGAGATGGGAAGAAGTACTGTACTACCATAACATTAAGCAGATACTGCTTGATGTAAAGCTCCAGTTGCTTTCAGAGTCCTACCAGGAAGACAAAGTACCTGTACAGTACACACAACTTCCTTATCTGTCTGTCTGCCTCACAGAGACACACCATCCAGGCTAATTCAAGCAGGATATGCAAACTGTCCACCTATAGGTTAGTGGTTCTACATGTACCTTACTCTAGAGAGCTGTGCAGCCATCCTAAATTATCATAATTCTACTGCTTTGAATGGGGTTGACTTCCATAAACTGGATTGCCAGTTCTCAAACTGGATTGCTAGTTCTCAAAGGAAGGAAGAAAAAATTCATTTCCAAAAGTGCTGACCATAAACCGCCCAGCACCCCTGGGAGCTGAGAGCCAGGAGGCACTCCTTGTGCTGCTCATCTGGGCTCAGCATTGGGAGGTTCAAGGTTCAGCATTACTTCTCACACTAGAAAGCTGTTGTCTTTTCTTCTGTACTGCTCTAGTTCTGCAAGTATGAAATAAAGAACATCCCTGGCTGCCTCCCAAAGGGGTCTCAGCCTTCCCAGCAGGAAGGATGGTGACTGTGATGAGAGGGCCTCCTTTACAGGGAGGGCGAAGATGAGGAAAAGGGGGGATGGGATCTCATAAGAATGGACAGGGATGGTAGGGACCACCCAGGAGATAAAGAAAACATAGGTTGAGGGGAAAGCTGGGGAAGCTCCTGAGCATGTACAGTAGCTAATTGTTAAATTTTAACCATTTAGCCTTTAAAATATTTTTCCCCCCCTTTCCTTTACACTCACACAGAGCTAAGGCATAGTTCGTGTTCAGAAGTAACAGCTTGCAAAGACATTTAAAACTAAAGCAGATTTTTAAATTTAGCAGAGCTTTCTCAGTGTTTTCTAATCCTGGCTCAAAGGTTGAACTTTGTTAAAATTTGTTACAAACAAGAATCTTAGGAAGTTCCCAGACTTTGATGGGCTTTGCTAAATTTAAACCTATAGTGAAATTTTATAGGAAATTACAGACTAAAAATGATACAGCCATGAGGAGAGACCATAGCAGAGCTTCTTGTACTTGTTTCTTTCTTGTAAAGCTCTGCAGGATGGGTGTCACAAAACTTAATTCCCTATGCAAGCCCTAAGTTTCTCTTCTCTGGTGTTTTTTGGTCCAGGCTTTCCCACACACAGTAATGCATTCCCAAACATGACTTTACAGCAGCCCCTGAGAGCAGAAGGGAACTGGAGCACCGGGGCCAGCCTGGCAGCCTGAAAGCCAACCATTGTTCCCAGAGGCAAGCAGCCCCACAAGGCACACTGACTCCCTGTCTCCAGAGGGAACGCAGGCACAGGGCTTCTCTCCACTGCCCAATAGGCTGGGGCACAGAAACACTGTAATTTGGTGTTAATTGGGTCACCCCCTTACTTTAATTAAAATGAAACTCCAGACCTTTCCCGTTCTACCTCCAGTTACATTTTATTATTGCTTAGCTAAACCAAATGTACTATGGTGGTGGTTCCTTCACTTCCTCCACTGCACAAGTCCTCCACAAGAAGTTTCTCCTTCTCCCTTCTTGCTCTGAGAGCATACTGGCAGGGCTCACTCTACCCCTGCGTCCAGGGGCTCCATTTCAATCCAGACTCAGACACCCGAATCTCGCCTGAGCTGTGCTGTAGGCATACCTTGGCCCTGTCCTGTTCTTTGATATACTGGTTCATTTACTGTTTCTCCTGGATGGTCTCCAGTCCCTTCTGTTGCTCCTGACTGGAACCAGGATGAGCTCCAAACTTGATTCATCACCTTGCCTTGCCTGGGGCTGCTGATGAGACCTTGTTACCTTCACCTGTCTCAGCCCATCCAGCTCAGATACCGCAGGGCTGTGCCCTGTTTGATGAGGGCACTGCTTGTGCTGGGGTCACCGTGAGCACACAGCCTGTCACCCTCATGGTGAAGCTCCATTCCTGATGCTCCCTGAAACTAACAATCACTGCAACTTGACAGGGACCTTCTCAGTGAACCACCAATTCATACTCATGGCATATTTATTCATTTAGCGTCTGCAGCTAGTGGCAATAATTGAGAGTGAGATCCATGAAGGGTCTGCCATGTAAAAAAGGTATGGTGAACACATCATCTGGGAGCATGGAAGAGACCAGAATTACAATGGAAGTACTACTGGAAGCAGGAGGAGAGTGTGGGTGAAGCCTGGTGAACCAAATGGAGCATGTGAAAATCAAGACTGCAGAAAACATGAAGGGGCTGCAGCAAAGTCTTGGGAAGTGAGCAGGGAGACTGAAGGTGTCTTGAATAGTTCTGAGGGCTCCTTTAGAGACAGGACCATGCATGAGGCAACAAAGCATAATCAGTCCTTTGGTGACCTATGGAGGAGTGCGTACCCACCCAGCACTGCAAGTTTCTCTGAGGCACCATGACTCAGCAGAGGAAAGATTCAGGTTCAGTAGGTTTTTCTGCACTGCACAGGAGGAGGGACTGCTGAAGAGCAAAACCTGTTACTTGCTAACCATCTGACGAATGTGTCACAGCCAAGGCTTGCTATGGTTCTGCCTTGCCAAGGTGGCACGAACATGTATCTACCATGCACAGAAAGGACCAGCCACAGAGGCAGCAGGACTGGGAAGCCTGACACCAAACTTCCCTCAAGCCCTGGCTTTCATCAGTCCTTCTTGGGGCCTTAACAAGGAACTGATATACTCTTGGCTCACATTCTGCAGAAATAAGACATTAATCCACGCCTCTTGTCCAGCTCCTTATCTCCTGCTTTTCTGCCTGTTTTGCAAGGTGACACTCATTCAATCTGAGCAGAGGCGAGACTAGAAAAGATGTCATGCCTCCAAGAAGATATATAAGTAAATGAATACACAAATCTATCACATACATGTGCACAGAAACGTCCCATACCGAGGAATATCCAGGGCACCAAAACTGATTGCTGCATAAACCGTGACTCACCACATCAGACTGAAGAGCAGAGGGCAGCGCTGCTCAGCAGACCTCTCCTACCATCCCAGAGCCACTCGCCCGGCTCTATGAAAATTTAACACTGCATCTCATCATAGCATGTGTATGTACTCCTTACTCACATGCAGCAAATTCAAAGAAAATGAAACCAATTATGACATTAAATGTTGGACTAATCTTATTCAGGAAATCATTTAATTCAATACAAACAATGAGGTACTATTCTTTTAATTCCTTTTCCCCCCAGGAAATTGTATTTCTATGCCTACAAAATAGAGTGAGAAAAACCATATATTGTGTCCCACAACTGATCTGCAACACTCCTTAAGTGCTTGTCTTTTTTAAAGGGGGTCATTCCATGCACACTGTTCAATTAAAGCACTGTACCTCTGGAACCAAAGTTGGAGTTTTGCAAAGGCCATAATGCAAGCAGTATGTAAGTTAAGTGTATTTTATATATTTATATTTAAATATACTGAATTTAGAAACATGCATATTTCCATATCTGTCACTATCAGAGCCACAGGAATCTTCAGCTAAACTATTTTAGTAAAGATGAGTTTCAGGAATTTAATGTAAAACAGGCACAGAGCAAGCTCAGTCACTGGGCAGGCCACATATATATATATATATGTATATTTGACCATAAAAAGTGCAAAAGTTCACTCACAGTGTTAGTTTTATCCCACTCCCGATTAATGCTGAACATTTTAACAATTATGTTCTCTGCGGCTGTTAGAGATCTACACATGCAGGCTTTGTATTTTTTTCAGAAGTGCTCTAGCATAGAGCTTGTCTTGTTTTCTGCCAACATAGATGCTATAAAATCATGCTTGATTCAGTTTACTCCTTTCCTCCCCTCCCCTCCCTTCTTCCCTTTTCCTCAGCCTTATCCTCCTCCATGTTCTTGGGTGGGCAGATTCATGGGGAGACTTGGTTTTAGCATAGCCACCACCAGGCAGTTTGTTACTCTCCTGAAGCACATCTGGGCTTTATATCAGGCCTTTAATTAATCCTCAGTGAAAGCCAAGCTATGACATTTTGACTGGGCAGGCTCCAGTTTTGGACAGGTCTTGATTTATTGCGACTGAGTCTCAACCTACTTTGATTTATTTCAGCTTTGGGGAGGAGGGCAAGAACTGAACAGAAAAAGCACTGTTGGATGCAGAACATGTGATGCACGTAAAGGACCTCCAGAGTACTGTGGACCAAATGACAAACAGCTCAGACAATTTACAATAAAAATTAAATAAAATAAACAGAACTGATGAAAAGATTCTGGTGAAAGAAATCACTTAAAGCAACAACTACCACTATCAAAATGAGCAACAACAAATAATAAAAGACTTGGTGAACTAGGATCAAACGATTTGGCAGAATGTGCCAACGAAGGAAGCTCGTGCCTTATCTCTAAGTAAACAATAAATCCCTGGTCACTCATTAGTGTTAATCACGCCTCTCATCTGCAGTCAGCTAAATAGAGAGAGGCAGGACCAATGCTTTCCTGATGAGTCTCTTCCAAAGAAAAGGATGTTCTGCTATTGTCTGCCAGCTCGCCTTGGGTGGATGTCCTTTTGCAGGTCTCCCTCTCAAACTGCACCGTGCACAATGTGAAACGTGCCAAGTCTTCTGGACAGCAGGAACAAAGGCAGCCAGAGCCAAACTGTTCATCTAAATAAAGCAACAAACATCACAGTAATAGGAGCCACTGAATAACAAATCCAATCTGCTCAAGGTATAAATCTTCCTTGCTTCTGTGGGTAAGCCTGCTCTCTTAGGCCCTTTTCTTGTTCTGCTTTAATTCAAATTCTGTTGAACAGACAACTTGGCAAGTTTTTTCTGAATATTATTGTAGCTACTTGCAATTAATTCCTGCTGTGTGTACATTGCAAAGGAACTCAGGATCTTGAAAATTCTAATGGAAACAAGTAATTTTATTGTTTTCCTTTAAGTATTTTTGTAAAAAATTCAAATACCCTTATGCATCCTCCTCTTGTATTTTCTTCTCACCAACTGAAATTCAGTCCTTCTTGTTGTGTTTTTTCTCCTCTAACTATGGGGATTTACATCTCTATCAAAAGAGAAGAAAAAATGAAGTTCCAGCAACTGAAAAGAAAAAAAAATTTAGTGTAAAAAAACCTGGTACTTTATATTTGCAGACACATATCAGGCTTTGGTGCCTAACAAACATCTAGCAGAAAAGGATGTTTTTGGAAAGACTGGGCACCTATCGTAAAATTTCAGTAACACCTCAGAGGCTACCTCAACAGTCCTCACACGCAGCCTTGGAGGACAAATCTTTGCACTCCTATTATCCCCTGTAACACAAGACAGAAGGAGCAGCAATGCATGCAGGCACATGCAGGCCTGTTTCAAGGCATCTGTGCTGTCACAAAGCAGAAAAGGACACAAATTTGGTATGAAAATATATGCATCATCTTTAAAAAGATTACAACCAAGGGACTGAAGACATTAATAAAAAGGCATCTATGTGTTAATTTTTAAGTTTCAGTGTGAAATCTGGAAGACAGTTCTGCTGTACATGGTTGATCTGATGCCTGTGTACGTTAAGGTTACAGTCCAGCTGTGTGCTTTGCCACCATGCAGGTAAGCAGTAGGATTCAAAGTTTAAGATCACTTGTGTCTTCTGCTAATTAGAAACAACTGCAGGGCAGTTCTCAATCTAATCTGCATCAGCAGTGACTAGTTTTATCATATGTGAAATGACTATTTTAGCAGCCTAGGCTAGGCTGACAGGCCTATTTGTGCTGGGAGGTTACATGGGGAACCCACATCTCCCTAACCAAGTGGGCAGGCTGAGCTGGCTCTGTGTGTCCAAAATTACTAATTCTGCAAAAATGCAGAATATTCATAACACAGTAAATGGGATCCTGCCTTTTTTAGTTTCAAGAGTAGAATTATTGTTAAGAATAATTCAAGAGTCTAATTATTGTTAAGGACAATTCTCAAGTCAAACTTGTCTACTGAGCACATCCTTCCCTCATCTCTACTCACTCAGTAAGAAAACAAATCATCAATATCTAATGCATATGTTTGCTACTTTCTATGCATGGTTTTTGGACCCACTCAGGCTAAAGAATTGCAGTCTCCTTTCACAGGCAGAATCAAGCACAGTGGCAGCTGGTGGTTCACTTTGGCCCGAGAGCAGGTGATGAGAGCACAGCATTCCCCTAAAAACTGGGGTCTTACTTCCCATCTTGTATTGCTCTCACATTCCCCCCAACACGAGGATGCAGTGTTCTATCAGCTGTACATATTCTGAGTATAAATTTGCTTTTTTCTGCCAGATAGTACTCCTTTTAGCTGCTGAGGAGTTGGTTCTGGGTGGGACACCAGATCTTAGTTTTCATCCTGAGCACCAGTTTGTCCTTGCTTAAAGGCAGTTTTATTTCACAGCTTTTATCTGCCTTCATGAAATTTAAAAGTGTGTGTGATTTTTACTTCTAAGAAAGTGTAGTAACACTGTAAGCTCCAGCAGTACTTTCTAAAACCAACACAGACAGAGTTTGCAGTGACAAGTTGGACTGTTTCACTTAAAAAGACTTTATATTAACCAGTACCCCTTCAAAAGTCTACATCTAAGCAAAAGTCTACATCTAAGCAAAAAGATCACTTTAAGATACTTCTAATAAAACTATCAGCTTGGTTAGGAGTCAACTGTTTTGCAAGCAGCTCCAGAACATAAACAACTATCCAAGACATTTTTAAGATAATGATTTCAGAATTTGGATTTTTTTTCCCCGACTTCAAATATTTATGACACATTGTATTTAAATGATCAGACTGCTACAAATCAGCACAACTAAATACCTATCATCAGCATGCAATTCCATGACACAATTTGTTCCCAAACCTCACATGAATAAATTAAGCCAAGGGAACTGAGTCTTGTTTCTCTTGACTTTAGTGTATTCTAAAAGTAAATGTAAAATGTGCATGATTCTGCTATTATTTAACAGTATTTTATGTAATCACTCCAAAGTTATTGCGGTAAGAATGATGACAAATTTACTTTCAGTTTAGGTGGACCTTTTACTCAAACTTCTTTTGCGAGTTATACTTTTACACATGTGCCTGTTGGTTTTACTCTGCCTTTCTTTAGATGCAACCCTATGAGCAGCAGCACCAAAAAGCCTTCTTTAAGGAAAGTCTCATTTACTTACTTGCAAGGAGCGGGCAGTTGTGCACCAATTCCATTATTCTGTCCAACTTGAGACTGAAAACTGGCACTGGGCAGGCCAGGTGAAAACTCTTTATTATGCTTCCTGGCTTAATTGGTAATGCATTAAATGGCATTTTAATGTCTCCTGAGGTCACTTTTAGAGCCAAATTTTGGCTGTCCTATCAGCAGGTGTACTGTGTAACTCTGGGCAGGCACAGAGCCTCTTTCTCTTGTGCTGGCCTCCCTGTGCACACATGTAAGACACAGTGAATGAAGTCCCACCAAAACCAATAATCATATTATTATTAGAGGATTTCACTCCAAACCAGTTCCTGCGGTTGGTTTTTAGCAATGTCACTCCTCAGGTTTTCCAAGGGGGCAATGAGGGAACACACAGCCCTACAGTCCTCTTGGGGCTTGAGCACTTCACACATGTCCTTACCCTTTATAGCTACCTGGATAAATAATACATTTTCTAAAATAGCACACATATACTTTTAAGATGCCATTAAAATGCCATACATAATGTTAAAGTGTTACATTAAGTGTGCTCAGACCATAAGAACTTGCACAAACCACCAAACCACCAACCAACACCAGTCCTAAATTGCTACTACTTGCTCTTAAAAAACCTTAAAAAAAAAAAAAAAAAAGGTTCTCCTAGAGATGAGGCACTAGTCATCCTGGAAAAGATGCTTGGAAGGGAAGCTCCTTGGTGCTGCACCTTGTCATTCCCAGAAAACAGAACACAGCAGAGCCCTGCTCTATGGCAGACTCCTCCTTGCAACCCAGTATCACTTCTGCTACCAGTACTATCAACTCAGAAAGACACATTCCAGCAGTGCACACCATAGATAGGGCATGTGGGTCACAAGGTGTTATGGGCCAAAATAAAACATAAAATAAACATAAACATGGCAAATGCACTTATCAGAGCAGTGGGGAAGACCATCCTATCTCAAGCCTCCTGATACCTTTCCAATATTCCAAGATCTGCTTGTAATTTGGCAGATGAACAGGTTTAAATCTGCAGTGGTTTTAGTATGTATCTACCTTGGATATCAGTAATAATACTGGCAGTAAAATGAAAAGCTATACAAAATATTTTTCCCTTGTCAATTATTTCCCCTTTAAAATGAAAATGATATATTAAAAACCTTATGCTTGTTGAATTTAAAACACCTCAGACGAAGAGAGAAATTCCCACCAGACATGGAAAAGTAACATTGGTCTGGAAATAAATGCAACATAATAAATTAATAGGAAGGGGGAAATGTGCCTGTATTGCATAGGAAATATACTGCATTAGCAACACAAAGCATTACTTTTTCTTGTAAAATAAAGCACAGTGCAACAAGATCATATGATTTGTACCAGCTTTTCATTATGTCAAAAGCAATATGTGTGCCTTGTCTTAGACCACTAGGGCTATCTTGATAAACTATTACTGCGTAGAGTAACATCTCACTTGATAGAGGTTAAGGCAGAAGTAGGAGTTCATGCTCTACTAATGCAATTTACTGCTCCTTAAAGAAATCTGTAAAGTGCACTTGGAAGAAGGAAAACCACTTGATATTAAAAAAAAAAAACCAAACTCCAACCCATTTGCAGATCAAGAAATAAGAATGCGCAGCTTGCACTAAACAATATCAACTTCTGTAATGTACAAACCTTGTTATTAGGAGCAAAGCTAAAGAGTAAGCAAATGTGCTTGGGCTGCATTCAATTCTACAAAAAAATCCCAGTAAGTCGTCCTTCCAGAGAAGAAACATTTCGTATGAATAGCTACGGATGCCCTAATTTTCTTCCTCAAGTCCAATATCAGAGATCCTTTTAATCCCACTGCCAAACAGAAAATTTGGAAGCAGATATGTGGGCCTGCTCACTTCAGAAGCACCACTGAAATCCTTATCCCACTAGAAGCAATGGACCGGCTGCCGAGGCTGCTCACTCCAGGAGCTGAGCTGTGGAATCTGTGGGGTGTGCAGGGAAGGATAACTGCTTGGCTCCCGTCAGCCTCAACCCTCCTTCAGAGCAGGAAGCACTGGGAAGGTTTGAAGGAACCACCATGCCAGGGCCCTACTTCTGCTTTATTCTCCACTTTGATGGCTGCAGGCAAATCCATCCCAGTCACACAACAAAGCTGAGTGGGAAGAGGGGACAAGAAAACACCAACGTCGCTCACCTACCTTGCAAATGCAATGCTCGTCACTCCTGAGGAAACACACAGTGCTCTCACTGCAGAAATCATGTGGATTTTGAGAGGAAGAGAGAAAGAAATCAAGCACAAGGCAGCAATAAGCTTTCTTCACATCCTTAACCTGGTAACCAAGTCAGCCATCTCCAGGGAAAGCTTAAAATGGGCCAAAGAAGGACAACTGGAAAGTTCGACTGCTCTATCTTTGGATCATTAGCGTTGATTGTTAGGTCAAGGCTCCATCCAAAAACACCTTCAGCTAAAATTCAAGTATTTCTGCTATAACTAAAAGTGGCATATTAAGTGCACCCTCTGGGTTTGGGGAATGTTTCCTATTCAAAAAAACAAAACAAAACAAAGGTGGTTTTTTTTTTTTTCCATACCCAGACCAGGAAAGAACAGTCACTCTGCTGATAACCAATCTTCTTAATAATGCACAGAATATTAACAGCTAGAGTACTATAAAAGTGAGCCCTGACATGTTAATTTATCTGAAACATTTCTTCTTTTGGTGAAATGACCTGAAGTTGGAGGACTAAAAACTTTGGTTCTGGGAATGCATTGTCTGTGATGTTTTATTGGCTTGATTTCAAGTGAAAACAATTATTCTATAGTGAGGATGTTTCCACACAGACATAACAACACCATTAACTATTTTTGACTTCCAGTGTAAATTGAACCATTACAGGGTTTTAAAAATGTTGTCATTAAATTTTAATGATCTGTTTTAAGGGATTTTTTCCCCCTTATTAAAATTCAAACCAACTATGCTATAGAGCTTTCTCAGAATGTTGTACACTATTCTAAGCTTCAAATAAATCTGTAAATCATAGATTAGTTAATAAAGAGAAACTATCTGGGTTATTACAGGTGGGGCTGGTAGCAGTACCTGTTATTAATGTTGCCTAACATTTACCAATAAAATACACTGCTTCCCATTCTTTAAAATGTTGCCAAATACCAACTGACTGGAAAAAAAAATCTGAGATCAAACGTGGCCACACCTGGTTGGCTTTTCTTCTTCCTTTTTTTCCCCCCACTGATGATGAAAAAAGAGCAAAGAAAGGAGGGAAAAATGTCAATTGAACTGATTCAGCTAATTAAAAAAATATATTTCATTTGTATTAAACTTCAGTCTTTTTTTTTCCATGAACCAGGGGTTTTCTTGTACAGTAAGCATTTGAATTTTTGCATGCAGAAGCCTAGAGAATGTTTATGAGAACATTTGCCTTAAACTTGCCCAATTCATAAGCTTTAGGCAGACTACAGCAGAAAAAAAAAAAAAGGAAAAATCCTGATTTACAAGCACTGAAAAGAGACTTGTGAGACCTTTGCTGTTAAATTTTGTGAAGATTCACTCTATGGTGAACACGCTTCATCCCGTGATGGGGCAGTGGTTTCCCTCCAGGCAGAGCTGCAGCCCTGAGCAGGTTGTCTGGTGCATTCACTCCTCGGTCCAGACAATCCCATCTCCTTCATGAGATTCATCTCTTTCCCACAGTCTCATCTGGAGTTATCCCAGGTTAAAATCACCACAAGGCTGACTGGAAGGTGGAACAGGCTTTTTCTTCTT
>VZRH01003820.1:402687-437847 GCA_013397555.1 Urocynchramus pylzowi | reverse complement strand
CTTTTTCTTCTTTTTTTTTTTTTTTTTTAAGTCTGTAAGTCTGTCTTGGTCTGTCTTGTTTTCACCCTTGTTTTCTCTTGTTGTCACCAGCTAATGAGGAGACTTTGTCCTGCAGCATGCACTGAGGTGGACTGCAATGATGGTGCATTATCTGTATTATGTAGTCTCTCTCCTGACTCCCATATGCTTTCTACAGGCCTTAGAACAAGTGGAAGGATAGCTTCTAAATATGGACCCTGTCATAATTTTACCTGGGTTTTCACACATTGACAGTCAGAGCAGAAAACTAAAATCATAAGAACACAGCACACATTTACAGTTATTTATGCAAAGTGCCTTAACTTGGTATTCTCAAGAAGAGCAGGCTGCAAAAGTGCAATTTGTGAGGAGGTTTCTTGTAATTGTGTTATTTGATGGAAGAGATCATTCAAGCCACAATGGCAAAATAGGTCACTGTCGGAAATATGACAACAATACATAATTTATCAGCTTGGAAACCTTATACTTGAAAGAAGCTTTAGTCTAACCTTTCCATCACTCCAATTGAATTGTAAGACCACCACTGCAACAAGACCACTTAGAAAACCACCAGGGTGGCCTTGATAATACATGTATCATTGTTGAGGCACAGGAAACTAAACCAGATGGTTTTGCTGAGGGAAGCATTTTTCTGGCTTTGTAAAGCCTAAAAACACTAATAGGTCAAACATGAAAGTGCTGAAAAAGAAAGTTAAAGGAAAATCTCTGTAAATAAGAAAAAAAATTTATTTACATATGTGTTTCCCTCACAGAAAATACATCTGCAAGAAAATAAAAAGGGAAAAATGATGCTACAGTTCTGAAATAGATCAGGATAGCTTTCTGAAAGGTCAAACAACAACAACAACATTTACAGTTTGACTTATACCACTGCTGGAAATGATGCCATATGATGTGTATTAGACAGAACACCTACACATTCTAATTAAGAACTTTTTCTTGCTTCATTTTTATGTTTTAACTATGGAGACCATTCATGACTATTGCAACAAACTACTTTCTTGTACAAACTCTTATTATCAATCACCTCCAACTTAAAGAAAAAAATAGCATATAATGAACCTCTCAAACTACATGAAATTGAAAGTAATTTCCACAAAAATCCAGGCACAGAAACTTACATTCACATGCACACATTTATACAGGCTGCACATGTGTGTTCATGCACACATGAATAAGGGGGGTTCAGATTTTCTCATTTATGCTGTAGTTATTTAGAATCATATTATTTGCAGACTTCAGCACTTCGAAAACCACAAAGGATTTGATTTGGGTTTGTTTTTCTTTATTGTAGACATCAGCCACATGAGTAAAATTAAGATGATAGTATCTTGCTCTGCTGAGAACTGCAACTATTTCTAATAGTCAAGAAGTCTAATCGAAAATGCATGCACTGAAAGAAATGCATTATACAGTCTTTTAGTATGCAGTCTTATTTACCAAAATGTAAGCCTTTATTTACATTAAAAAAAAAAAACCTTTCACTATCACATTTGTTCTAAAACACGTTCTCTCTTCCTAAGGGAAGCTTTGCCCATATTTTCAAAATCTGAAAGAAGATGATGGAGAATTATACCTACCTACATTTTGCTTTGCTACCAAATCATGCTCTAATGAAAAGAAAACATAATTTTTTAAATTTCAATTTTTTTCTCTGCTTGTATGGGAGAATTGAGAAGAAATGTGCACTGAGGAGAGCTTCACTATCTGCCTATAATTTGTGGCAGTTCATTTTGGCACTGCCCAGATATAGCCTTGGGGAAAATGTTTGGTCTTCAGTCCCACTCTTAAGTTTGTAACTAAAAGCAGAGAAATAAAAGAGCGATTTCTGAAGCCAGAAGTCAAGTGGGGCCACTGGTGCCCTGTAGAGCTCAGGGAGCCTGATGGAGCCTAACTGGACAGCAATAAAGAGAGAGGAATTACATCAGTGTGTCACAGAATTGTATTTTGATTCTGTATGAGAGATGTGGTGAGGAGACACCTGTTTGGTAACACCAAATAGCGTGACACCATCTACCACTTCAAATCAAGACAAGCTCTTTTGTAGGGTTGGAATATTTCAGTTGGGGTGCAATATGAACAAATAACTTACTGAAATAACAACATTATGAATTATCCTTGGAAATCCACTCATCCATGTCTTTTCCCTATAGACTCAATCAGAGGGAAGACAATCATTACTTCTGGATATGCTCCTCCAACACTCTTGTGTCAAGAAGTGCCTGTATTGCAGTGCCAGTGCCTGTGGATCAGCTCTGGGTGAACTTCATATATTTGATTTGAAACCAGCTGAGACTGCTGTGACCACTTCTGGTGGTATGGTGTATTGTATCCTGAGAACTGGGTCATTATTTGGGTGGATGATTGAACTTATTACTGTGGTCAAATGTCAAATGTCACTTCCTTGATCTTGGACACCTATCTCCACAAGTCCTAAATATTTACATGAGGAAATAAAAAAATATTCTGCCCTTGGAAAGAGCATATTTCCTGTGGGAAGATGTTACTTTCTCAAAAACATTTCAGCATGAGACTTAGTTCTACAGGAAAGATTTTTAAACTATTGGAAAGAATCAAGGATGGAATGCTCATTGACTCATTGTCTTTGACACACATACTTCTAGAAAAGGTACTGCTTCAGCAAGTACCTGTCAAGAGTTTTATGAATGTTCAGTAGTTGTTCCAAAGGGGCACGGTCTATCAAACTTTTTTCCGAAAGGTTCTTAAAAGTCCTGATGCTCTCACAATTACTTTACCTACATGGAAGCAGTTCAGAGCATAATCACCTCAACTGGAGAATTGATTTAATTTGAAGATCAGTTTGGCCTAATAGAGCCATTAGTTATGCCACCTCAGACAAGTTGATGGAAAGAAGACGTTCTGTGTGTTTGGAAATACACAAAATACACTTTCCCAGGATGGCTATACACTAATACTGAAACAAGCCCATCACTGAGGGTTTAAAATTATTTCATCACTTTTATCGGAAGATATTGACGTTAAAAATAAAAACTAAGCAGTAAAAAAGGAAAACCATTTTTCACTTCAGTCCATACCAAAAGGATAATCTGCTTTTAGAAACATGCCTGAAGTTCATGAGCCAATCTCATAACTATATGAGGTATTTATAGTTAGACAGACAGATACAACAGACCTTCCTTTTACAACCAACAGTCGTTAACAAAGCAAGACTCTCACAAACAAGAATTCAGCTGGGATGGTGAAAGAATTACTCAGAAAAAACTTCAGGTCTTAGCAGGCTAAGGTAAAATGTATCTCAAAAGACAACATATCATTAATGCTGCAAGAAAATACAAAACAAAAGTAGAAATGCCTTGGCGAATACTCTTGCTGGCTGGCTGATTTTCTTATGCACAAGAGTAAAGTAAAATTCTCAATAATTCTGTCTGGCAAGAGTTTTTATATTTAAACATACACACAAACATACAAGAAGGGATTTCCCACAACAGCAGTGGTAGCAGTTGTTTCCAAGGGTCAGTTTCTGCCTATTAGAATGGTAAGTAGAAAAATCATGAATAAAAGACCAGGCAATACTGACTAGAGATTTAAACAAAGATTAGATTTTATTATCTAAATTTCAACATGTGCAAAATGGTCTAAGACAATAAAAATGACTGTGTATTTTCTTGTGCTTTTAATCACAGATTAACCTATGAATCAGCGCTAGAACCAATTAAAAAGAAAATAAGATGGAAATTTTCTCTTTAAGCAGTTTCAGTTTCTTAATACGCTTGACTGACCTGTACAATAACTTAGTATATTACTTATTTATAAACAGTTTTCTTTTGCTTTGATTGTTTTCTTTTACATTATTTAAATATAAATTAATGGAAGCCAATTCCCATACATTTTAAATATCAAATGCACCCTGACTTCACCATGAGTATAGGCACATACCTAGTTTTAAACTTTTGACTAGGCATGTAATTAATTGAATTGGAGCCAATTATGACCCAATTATGAGTCCTCTGTAATTATTGCTTGACGTAATTGCTGGATTTCTATTGAAGGCAAGAGAAAATATTTCTGATCTCTGTGAATGCCTAAAGACTATTAAAACTGTTACCTTTGACTCGTTCTTTTAGTTTTGTAAGATCAAGATTGAGGGGCTTTTCCACAGCTTTCTTCAGTGCAGTATTTCTGCTGTTTGCACAACACTGAGTTATGGGCAGTGCAATTGCAGAAGGCAACCTGAGCATCAGCAGGTGATAAAGAGGAAACGGAAGAAAAGGCAGGAAAAACCTCAGCTGTTTAATGGAGGCTTGTGTGTCTAGGTGGCCAAAAAGGCCAATGGCATCCTGGCCTGTACCAGCAATAATGTGGCCAGCAGGATGATTCTTCCCCTGTACTCAGTACTCTTAAGGCTTGCTATTGTGCTAATAATTGAAAATATCTAGCAGACATTCTGCAACAAATAAAGGATATGTTATCCTCACAAAGCAAAATAGTACAAAGAAGATTAATATGTCAATAGCACTGTATTAATAGTATTGCTTTTCCCTCTTCCAGCTCAGTGGCATTGATCATCTCTAATACAATCTCATGAGACTGGTGCTGCATCACAGCAGGGTAAATAATGGTGAAAGGGAGAGCAGGAGGCAACAACAATTTCTGCTAATATGTTAAGAGTTACTAATTTTAGGTTAAAATTTATAATCCCACACCAAAATTTTTCAATGCCTACATTTTTCTATTCTGTTCTCTTCAAACACTGAATGGAATCCTTTCTTTCCAGTGAGTTGGACTTCCCAGTTTTCATTCACCAGCACAATGCTGCTGTACCCTGTTGCCACAGGTTCAAGTGTCAGGTCAAAATCGTAATCAAACACTTTTTCCAACTATTCTCCACTGATACGTTTAAACCATATCTAAACCCCAAATTTCTGAATATTCTGCTACTAAACTACCCTCAACCCATCCCTCAGTGGGCACCTACATGCTTCAGTGCAGGCACACACTTCCATGCTTTACTGTATACAAAGGAGTTTGCCCAAAATCATAGTGGCAGTCAAATGAACTCATATAATCAAAGCTCAAGAGTCATGAATTCTGCTTGGGCTTTGTAACCATCAGACATTCTCAAGTCCAACTCATACAGGATACTGTTTCTCCATGAAGTCAATGGGAGTTGGCTCATAAACTTTCGTGAGATCAGGAATTGACCCATAATATTTCATAAAACAACAAAAAGGAATGTATTTATGGTTTTATTATTATCCCTAATAAGGAAATAAGAAGAAAGGAAACACAGTACGTGGTCTAGTCTATATGCACATGTGTTACTTGTATTAATATTGATGGGATTTAAAGCTACATATGGAGAGGATAAGATATATCCCTATGTGTTCAGCCATATGCTTAAGGAAGCTCCCAAAATGCTTGTAAATATGATCATGCTTTCTAAAATATTATGCATTTATTTGAACAACGTTTAATCTCTAAGCCCTACTTTCCAGTCCATTAAAACCTCAAATAATAGTTTATTTCCAGTTTAAAGTTACCCTATTTTTTACCCATTAGAAAGCTGCCTGTAACCACATTTCCACAATACTCAGGGAATTAGAGAATTGATAATAACTCTCCCATTATCTGAAGGGGTACCTCTCTGGGATGAGAAATACTCAAGATGAACTATATTTTAGCGAGGAATTCTTTCCAGAAGATTTTGGGACAGGCCCAAGATGTGTATCTGAAAGGCCTGGAATGCTACTTGCACAAAAACCATGTGTTTGTGCCATAGACCTCAGACAACTACATTCCTTCTGGAGGCCAAAGGCCTTGAAAGCTATTCATCCTTCTGGATTTGCTTGTTGATTTTTAAGGGTTGAATGATAGCCTCAATAGGCAGAGGGAGCTGGGCCTGTTCAGCCTCGAGAAGAGAGGGGATGAATGCCATCAATGTCTATCAGTATCTGATGGGAATGTCAAGAGGACAGATCCAGGCTCTTGGTGGTGCCAAGCAACAGGACAAGAGGCAAAGAGAAGTAGCTGACACACGAGAAGTTCCACCTGAATATGAAGAAGAAATTCTTTTCAGTGCAGGTGACTGAGCACTGCAACAGACTGCACAGAGAGATTGTGGAGTTCCCCCACCGGAGATATGCAAGAACTGTCTGGACACAATTCTGCTCAATGATCTCTAGAATGATCCTACCTGAGCAGGAAGGTTGGACCAGATGAGCTGCTGTGGTACCTCCCAACCTGACCCATCCTGTGATTCTGTGAACACAGGGCAAGGGTCTAACCCAGAAGGCACAAGAGAGCTATTTAGGATTTCCCTTAGAGAAGAAGACTTCAGGGTTCATCCCATGATTTATGACCTAGGCCAATTTCTGTTGGAATGTCATAGCTGAAGTCTTTATGAAATATCCAATGCCTATTAACAAATTATAATAATTATATTCATGCAACTGATAATTTTATGAGACTTACCTTTTATTTCCTTTCAGTTGAGACTTGGTGACTGATTTTATGATCACTCATGACCATATTTTTATGAATTAAAAAGATGACTGGGACGGTTTACTGGTTTAACAGCTTCAACCAATCTTGTAGCCACAAACATAAAACCATAGTCATGGAGGCACAGTCATTACACTCATGATGCTTTTAACATCTCACATGCAAATGCAGCACATTTGGCTTCATTTGGCTGCCAGAAAACACCTTCTTCACTTGCTTGACGTAACCTTTCTGATACCAAGGCAATATGGCTGTTTACCTTTTTTAATGTCATCCAGGACATCAGTTTATAGAGGCATTATTATTTTGTTTCCTTGCTCTTTTTGATCGTAAAGAAGATTTGAGAGCTCAGCTTTTACTCTACCTTTAAAGTCTCAATTTATTATAAAAATCAAGGTTTTTGCCCACTGAGATACTTCTTACTTTGTAATACAGAAAACCAAAACAAACAGTTGTCATCTTTTTAAACTACATCAATGAATGGTGAAGTCAAATCCGGTTTCCCAGCAAGGAATTATTAAAAGACAGAAATAGTCCAATGACCACAGGAAATGTTTAAGCACCAAAACGGGGACAAAAATCTCCTGGGGAAAAGACAATATTTCCTACATGGTCATTCATGTCTCCTTGTAATACAATACAGGGGTATTGTTTGTTTGTCTGCTTAAGTAGATGGGTAGAATAAAATTAGAAACAAATCCTGACTACACAAACATTTCAAACACTAAATGCAGGCTTATGTGTTCCAATACCTGCCATCACAACTATCTTGTGATGCTTCTTTATAATGTATAACCACAGAGGGCTTTGATCATTGATATAGACCCAATTTTTGCCTAATTAAAAAAAAGGTCACCAACCTCCAGCAGGATCTTTCACTTCAGGTCATACTGCATCTTGCTGAAATCTTAGTGTCAGTCATAAAATTTGTCAAAAGAATTGAAGAAACACTCTAAAATAGATCCACATTGTAGTCAGACCCCTTCCCCAGGAATTCAGGCAAGGAATGTAAACCCAAAGATTTATTTTTCTGTTCAGGTCATGCCTGGGGTAGACTGCTGTGTTACTAAATTCCCTAATCTGAAGTCAAGAGCAAGACAAAGTTAACAGACCTCAATAGGCAGAAAAAAAAAAGTCTTGAGATAGCCCTCTGTGGACCATAACCTGAAGTTACAGCAATAAGCATTATCCCCTCCACAAAGATGATTCAGAAAAAATCCCACAGCTTACCTCAACGTAGTCCCTGGCATGGCCCCAGTCTCTCTTGGCATCCAGATTGCCCAGGCTGAAACAATCCAGCTGCCCAAGGTGAATCTTTGCTACCGACCGGCTAATCTTCCGAGTGACAAAGTTAGCCCCTGGAAGAGAAACAAAAGGTAGTGTCAGCATGGTCACAGTGGCAGAAAGCTGGCCACAGGAGACACCTTGAAAAGCACAGGGCACTTTCAGTCTTCACTCACTCCCCCTGCACCACCTAGACCCATGCCATCTTTTATCATTTGAACAAGCCAAGAAGCTTCCAGGGCAAGTGTCACATTAGTTGCACTTTCACAGCAAACATCTTTCTTTGTGGGACTTCTTAAGCATTCCTAATTTGCTGCCTCAGTATTCACTCCAGGCATTAAGCCAAAGAAAATCATTTGGAATGTCAGTTCTTAAACACAAAATGCAAAAGGTTACATAAAGAAGACAGACATCTTAGACCACCCTCAAGTTTTCTGTTTCAGTTTCTTTTTTCCTTTTTAATTTATTTTTTCAAGGAATCCATATATCTAAATAAATGTGTTTATTAATTAAAAAAAAAAAAAAAGAAGAGACTATGCAAATACTACGCATTCTCCAAAAAACTACAATGGATAAATGCACTCTACTTTTCTAGTTTTCTAGTTGTTTGGGATTCTTTGTCCTTCAGATTCAGTTAGATCATGAAATCGTGATTTCAACTTTTTCAGTAGAAGACTGTATTTCATTTTACCATATTTCTGTATGTTGTTCACTGTATTACTCTAGAAAATTTGTATACCCATTTCTGCTTCCAGTGGAGTTGCTTTAAACTATATTTTTTGTTACTTATTTTCAGATCTTGATTTTCAGATTATGATGGCTGTGTTTCTAAAAGGTGGTCATAGTCTCCTCAAAAGCAGAGGGATTTGAATTCAGACCAGGAGTTTAGGCCCATTGGCATTTGCACACTAATGAGCCACAAAAATTAAAATTACATGCCTTTTTAATAGCTAAAGCCAGATATGATTAAATGGTGACAGATGATACCTCCTCCAAATGAAAAACAGGAGAGTTTGTGAAAATGTCTGTAGTTGTAAAATGCTTTTAGAAAATTTCAAAATTCTCAAAAGTGTAACTTATACATTCAATGCATACATGTAGTTTTTTTCATTATGGAACTCTGCTCTTTAGATATGCATCTCAATATGTTCTGTTTCTTGTCAAACAAACAGTAGGTTGCAGCAACATTATTAAATAATGTGAAGTGTCTTTTTCAGACTGCTAGTTTTTCCTGTAATGCCAAGAGCACTACAGTACTTTTCTGTGTCACTTGACTCTACTAAAAGTAAAAAAAAAGAAATAGCACACCTGTAAGAATTATGTGGAATGAAGAACTTAAATTAAAGTCAGACCTCACCACAGGATTAAGATAGAATTTTAGATTTTCTTCAACCGCTGAGCTAATTGTCATTCCGGTTATTAGCCATTTAGGATATACCATGAACTTGCACCTGTTCTTTAAAAGATGAAAATCATATAATTTCCATATCTCCTGAAAAGGCGCTCGTATATAAAGGAAGCTTCCTAAACAGTGTGATTTGCAAACTTTCAGAAACAAAATATACTCCAGAGTCTTTTTCAAAGCAAATTTCTCAGAAGTTGGACAGTACCAGCACTGTGACTCTGCTATTTGAACTTCTGAAAGCAAAGTTCTGTGGTTCTCCTGTTCCTGGCTGGACAGGCTTGCAGCAGGAGTGGAGTTCTGGCTTGACAGAAACCAGTCACAGAGTCTCTTTGGCTTAGCCAGACTGGTACCTCTCCAAAGATTGTTTCTATTTTTAACTTATCAAAGTGCTTTGAGACCTTCACACAGATTATTGCTAATTAATTAAAAACAGATTCAACCTATGGCAAAAACTTGCTAGGACTAGCTCTGAAACCTTCTGCACCAAAATGATTTCATTTAGCATTTTTATTCAGCAAATAACAGCTGAATAAAAGGTTTCTTTCTGGAATAAAGTAGATGTTTTAAAGTTCCAGACTGCAACTGAGTAATAAGGAAAACTGACTGCTTTCAACACCACATTCCCATTTGTAGCAAAAGCAATGAGAGTTCTAGTCACCATCTGCATTAAAGCAAGTTTTACTGTCAACCTGCACAACTAATGAATGTCAACTCCCTTTTTGGAGCAAATGCTTCCTCAGCCTGAAAAAAAAAAAAAAAAAAAAAATGCAGCTTGTTAGGTTGTGTGAGAGAAAAAGTTTTATGCTATCAATTTAACTTTAATTGTATAAAAGATACCACACAAGAAAGAGCTGATTTGTCTAGCACAGGACAACAAATACTAGTAACTGCTGTCTTCTTGCAGAGCAACTGTTAGGTGGAGAAAGAAACAATCTTCAAAGATATTCTCCAAGCCAAATCAGAATATTCCTCAAAAGGCTGAACTGAAAAACTAGAGAGCACCACAATGAAAAAATTAAAACTGTTATTTTCCAGAGATTTTCCAGTAAGGGTTCCACTAAATAATACCAACCCTCTTCTTGGAAGTACCTCAGCATTAAAGCTGTGGAAGAAAACTATGCTACTATTATTCTGAGAAATGAGATTAGAAAATTTTTTCATGCACCCAAGAACTGAATGGCACATTTCAGAAGCACTTAAATGATATGGTTCATAAATAATGTTTAAGTACTTATTCCCTTCAAACACAGTACCTTAAAATATCCTATTACACTCTATGTTTGATCCCATGCTATTAAACGCACATCATAACTAGAATTTAAGCTGGTGCCCGCTGGAGTCATACAAAGTAGTTAAGGCTTTGTCAGCATTTCCACTAAAAAGCCCTGTCCTTGAGATTTGAAATTTGGCTATGACATTGCTTTGATTTGAAATTTAGCAGAAGTAAAGTCTTTTTCCTCAAGACTGATTCTATCTAAAAGGTCTAGGCGAAATGCTACACATATCTTTGTATAACTGAATACAAAGTACCTTTGGAGGCACAGAAATAGTTAGCTTCCTTCTTCATCAGGAGGTAGTGAAGACTTGCTAATGTTGAACACACAAGAGCATTTTTCTCCACAAAACAGCCACTCCGTGCCAGGAAGAGTATCAGAGCTGCTGGTGTGCACTATACCAACATATAAACAACCTTTATGCTGATTTTCATCAGATCAAGATGACACAGCAGCTAAAATGCCACCAGTTATGACAGGTGAATAAGGCCTAATTTGTTATGCTACTAATCTTACTAATTCACCTGGAAATGTGTTGGTGATAGTGATAGAAGCTACCTTAGACTGGTGGGAAAGAGAGATGTCAGAGTCCCATACTTGTCTCCTGGCTCTGCACTGCTTCCTCAGTTCAGAGAGGTTTTGTATAACACAACTCAATGCCCACACCTAGTACAAATAAATGTGGAGTGTTAAAAACTCAGTTACATGGTTGATGAATTTAGACTTATCTGAATGCCTTTTCAAAATGTGTGTGGGTGGCAAATGTCTGGGAGCTCACTTTCCTACAGTAACCCCGAGAAGATTCATTCTTGCTGTCAGTGGGGCCAAGCATGGAGCTGCCTTGCATAGTTATCTATGCAGAAAATACATCCAAACCATGATGGGCCACATTATGCTCTGGTTTGCATTTTGGCAGCACTGGATTTGCTGCAACGCAGCATTAAAGATGTGGCCGGGCAGAAGAGATATGGCCAGACCTAGCAAAGGATGCTTTGGTGTGACATTTCAGCCGTTCCAAACACTCCTACTTAAGCAGGGTCTGACAAGTTCTTACATTTTAAAAGGGGCCTTTAACAAGAGTCTTCATGATATTAACAGCTCTTTCAGGAACCCTGGGCATTAGCTTAGATTTGTTTTCAAAACCCAAGCCCTCCCTTTGAGATCGTTAGCATTCCAATAGGAACCATAAGGCCTGATTTACAAACCCAATTTATCCTAGACAGGATTTAAAGCAAGGATTCTTCATCAAGCAGACCTGATCTGTAAAACACATAACTTGTCAGCAAACCACTGCAGGAACAATACTACGAAAAAGAAATAGCAGAGGTATAATGCAATAGCTTTTGCACTCCAGCCCAGGCCTGTCGCCCATTGTGCTGCCTGGCTCAGGGTGGAAAACAGCTCATCCCTTCGAGAAGGATGCTGCCTACATATGGCAAAGATGCAATTTTGAAAGCTGGATACATCTCTCATTAACACACATTGAAAACTATTGTTTAGGAGGCATGGCCTTAATGCACCTACAGTTCCGATGCTGGATTGACCCAAGACAGAGAAAAAAAAATCTTAGTCTCTGCATCATCCATTCCTTTTATTGGCACTGGGATTTCACCCTTTGTGAATCACCAGGGAACTGACTGTTTTAAGTAGGAGTTTTTTTCTCTAGATACTGTGGTTTAGAAGAGGCAACTAAATGGACAAAACAGCTTTAAGAGCCCCTATTGGCGTATCTGTTTCTTTTCAAGGACCCTTATTTTCAAAGCTCTCAAGACTACATACAAAACCCAACTATTGATAAAACTGTGCTCTTAGGAAAACTGCTTTCCCTGTGAAACACTAGTTGTTGCATGCCTAAGAAAATCCATTATTAATCCTAGCAATTTCATAGAATGACAATCAATTGTATAGAATTCAATAGCAGTCCTTATCTATCAACTGAGATGCAGTCCTAGAAAACCTACCAAGTTCTCGTAACACCTTTTTTCTTCATTTTTCATAAAATATAATTAAAAGGTCTCTGTCGCTGAAGACACTGACACAAGAAAAAAGTTGAAGTTTTGCTTTTTTTCCCTCCAAGTTTCTGCAGTTCTGGCATGGATTCTAGTGGAAGCCTAACATGTTCAAACACATTGTGTACCCAGCACTTCTACTAAGCAGAGAAACATATTTCTTTTAACATATATGTGTTGTAAATGATACATTTAATGAGATCATTAAAATGTTTTGATTGCCTGAAAATTCACATTGCTCATCATTTCCATTCTATGAGAACCTTTGCCATTTTTTGTAACAAGCTGTAATGAAATAACAAAGCAACACCCAGATCTTCTAAGAAAAGAAGTCTTAAATCTCCTTACACTGATGAAAATCAATAGCAATTATTCCAAAGCAAATGGATTTATTGTCATTGTAAACCAAATGAAAAATCAAGTTGTATATCTTTAAATTAACCTTCCATATTTTGGGTTTAAATGGAATTTTAAACTGTGTCTTGATCAAAACTACTGATACAGTATTGTATTTTGGTAAAACTAATAGAGTAGTTACTTAACATATTTTAAACACTCATGCATTTAAATTGTGAATCCATACATAATTTAAAAGAATACATTGTTCACACAACAATAATTACACAAAGTAGAAACATTACTGATTGGAAATAAAGAAAAAATCATGGCTAAAAGTGACTTATTTTCCTTCTGCTTGTCATCACATTTTACTCAGCAAATACAGCTACCTTTGGATGAGCTTGCCATAAAGTCCACAATCAGATTTTTGCAAAATGAGATATATATTAAATAAGGGTGATATGATTCATAAGCAATTCCTTGTAAAGTCATGCATGGGAAACATCTTCCTGACTGGGGCAATAAATCATTTTATTTCCTGAAACATGAGATATAGTGCTTTAATCCTTTCATTTTAATCCTGTATAGCATGGCTGGAAATACTTTGTTTCCTCATAATATGTTCAATCTTTTTCTCTGTTCTTAAAAATTTTAGAAGTAGCCTATGGTAGTGGTTTTCTCAGATTTTTTAATATATTTGCAATGTTTTTCAAATATTTTCAGTTTACATATCCCAAACTATTTTCCAATGGACATGTATTTTTCTTTAAACAGGAAATTTTACTGATAATATTCTTTTCAAAGAGGTTATTCTTCATCAATCCCCTGGGAAACAATTAGGTAACAAAAAATCCATGGATCCAAGACTGAAAGCAGTGGTCCAGTAACATGAGGATAAAACTGCCCCTCTTTATCAAGTGACCTTCATTTGGAACTACTTTGAAATGTGTGATTTAAATAAAATGATGTGGTAGTAATTCCTTCAAATACTGCTAACAAAGACATTATTTAGCATATAAACTGAATTATTTTGTTTAAGAATATATTGATACACATTATAACCTTTACAATGCCAAAATGCACTAATTCTCTTTGGCTTCATTTTCCATTAGCACGTCAGTTTTCAACAAAAATGTGCTACCCCAAGTTCCTGGGGGTCCCCATTGCTTAGATACTGGAAGATGCACTACTAAAATACTTTTATATTTCAAAAATGAGGAGGTTAAGGCAGAAAGATAAAGGCATTGAGAGGTGGGAACCAGCAGGGGAGGGCAACACAGTGGAGAGGACTGATGCTCTTCAACCCCAGAACACCTCTGCCCCTGCCATCCACTTGCACATAGAACATTTGGACAGCTGAGGGCAACAGGAGGTCATTGAACTATGCGTGGAGGGAACACAAATTATTGCCTTTTATAATCTGAGTGAAGGATGAGAGTGAGACAGTCTTGTGAGGAACAACAAGGTACAGAAATGTGGAGGGAGCACAGAGAAGAGGAAAATTTTGCTTTTTCCCAGTGGATGAAAAGATGGCACAAAGCCTACTTCAGGGGGCAACTAGTAAGCTCTGTAAGAAGTAGGGGACACAGAAGGAGGGGAAGAGACCTACCAACAACCTACCAACCAAAGGATGAGAATCAGGCGTGGTGTTTGCCACAGCCCAAGCCACACTCCCCAGTGACTCAGTGCTGCTAACCCTCTACCGGGCATCCGTCATCAGGGCTTTAGGCTGCTCATGACTGCCCTGCATACAAACAGATACAGGTTTCCACCTCTCAAAAAACAATGACAGGATCATTTCTATGACTACACAGCAGCAGCACTGTAAAGTGACTGCGAAAAATTGATGTTTGATTAGCAGACAATCTGCATGTGTAGGGTGTAACACAAAGCTATTAAACTTCACAATTAAAATACCACTATTTGGGACTAATTACACTTTCCAGATCTATCACATGGGGTTGTTAAAAGGACAGGGTGATATACCAGCAATAAAGGTTGGTCAAAATGTGCTATTTTAGTATATTTCCTCCATATAATTTTTCTTAAATTAAAATATTTTCCCCTCAGTACAGGAACTGTACACTGAACAGGAAAAGGTGAGGCATCAAAGATTCTTATAAAGGAAAACCCAAACATTAATACTGAAAACAATATGTAAAAGTGTTATTCCTGTTCCCAAGTTTATGTTGCTAATGGTGCTTACATAAACAGAGCAGCGTTTTGCTTACAGACAACTTAACCTTTTGCTCCAAAATATTCACTTTGTTTTTTTTAATCGCAGTTCATATACACTACGTTGTAAAACAAAGGTAAATGTCTTTAGCCACACTGATTTTCTAACATTAACTTAAGCTGTGTTTTTTAAATTGTACAACTAAGGTTATTGAATTGAAACTCTCATTTCAGCTGTCACAGAATTACACAAGCCCTTGCATGTGTGAGCTGTGGGTAAACAGGAGTGTGCTTGTCCATCAGTACAGACTCTTTACATTGTTAAAGCTTGTGTAAACAATTGTAGTTAAGTACATGCTTTGCTTAATTGGTGCTACAATAGCTAGAACTGTATGCAACCAAAAGGAAAATCCAGAACTTGTACAAAATGGAATTATCCTGCAGTCTTAGGCAAGTTGCTCAAACCCCCGTGATTTTAACTTTCCTTGTTTAATGGCTATCACAGTTCAGACATCTGTGCTCTTAAATTTAACACCCCTTTCCTTTCCTCCCTGTTTTTCCCCTCCTCCATCCTCTCAGCAACCAGTAGCACATCAAAAAAGTTGCTGTTTGATGGTTCAAGCTGAGACGTTCAGCCTTTACCCTCACACTCTCTTGAGATGAAGCAGGCAAGGCTTTTAATCTTACCTGGTGACACATGACTGACTAATACAGTTTCTTGGACCTTCTGACCTCTGAGAGACTAAATCTGGCTGGTCTCTCAACCTCTCCAGGTGGCTGGGACATCAGTTTGTGGTGGGTCATTATGTAAACAAAGTTTTGCACAGGTTTTCCGTGACTTTCTGTGCACCCATAATTGTCCTAACTTTTAACGTGCAAATTTCTTGAGTATGAAACGTATCATTTCACTTCAAATCAGGGGGTAAAAGAATTTTCCTTTACTTTTCCTGTAGGTTAAAGACTGTAACAAGAGCTAGCCTTGAAACCAGTCACAGCAGCAAATTTGCTGAGTCGGTGCTGATGTATTTTCTTGGAGCAAGAGAAATGGTCTGGCTACAGCCAAGCAGCTTATTCGAAACTTTGCCTCCCACACAAACTAATAAAGCAGTGCTAGACGGGTTTGACACTTATACAGCATAACTCAAGATGTTCCTAATCCATGTGCCTCCCTTTGGAGCTTTGTTGCTCAACAGTTTTTCTCCTAGGACTTCCTTCTGGTTAGCTTTGCGACAGTGGTAGTCCTTGAGGCACCCTTTAGGTCCTCAGTAGATCATTTGATAAATGTGTTTCGATTTTACTAAACCACCGTTTGCTACAGAAGTCCCGGAATCACCAAGAGGGGGTTCTGAAACACAGCTGAGTCATTTTTTCAGGGAGCTGGAAACCGCCAAGGGGAAAGAGGTCATCAAGAAGTAACAAGGTGAGGGCCAGTGAGAATTGGAGTGAAGCANAAAAAAAAGAAATCTCAGCTTCTGCAAATACAGAGCAGGAGGCACATTTTATTTTGTTTCTAGTACAAGGTACATAAAATGCAAGGTGTTACATTTCCTTCCATCTTCCATGCTATGAATAGTTGGATTCTCAGCTAGGATAGGGTGAGAAATACATCTCCAACACCACTGATGATCCCAACAGGTCAATGTACAGATCACCACTTGCAAACTTCTACAGTTACAAGGACAAGGACGAAATCTTCCAGTTGTAGACACCCTCTCAGACTCATAACAGACTAATCAAGTAAACACCTAGCTCAGATGTGAAGAGCCAAAAGAAAAATCTCCACAGTGTGTGCTGTGGCGCGCAGTCAAGCTGGTGTGCAACCCAGGGCATGAGATCAGCCCATGGTGCTCTCAGCCTACTCTCCCTGTCCCTGCTGTCCCCATTTCCCAAGCTCTGCTTCTGCACAGGGACAAGTGGTTCTGCCAAAGACCGAACAGGACAATGCTGGAAGTCATTATTTTGGATAAAACCGAAGTAACAACCCTGAAACGTAGTATTTTAACAACAACCCCTCATAAAAAAGTTTCAATCGATTGTGTGGAGCAGGAGAAGGGGGAACTCAACCCTAAAGGAAGCCCCCAAGGCCTAACAGTTTAAGAAGAGAATGGGGTGAAAAGGCAGTGACACAATGACAGCACACCAGGAAGACCGCAAGCCAACAAAGACAGCATGTCCCTTCTGGTCCAAAGGACTTGGCCATGTTTGGTCTAGCTGTGTCGACCTCCTCTACTCAGAAAGCCAATAAAAACATTATTTCACCTAGCTGTAGTTACTGCTGGTTGCTTAAACTTCCCATAAAAGCTATGTCCTTACTGCAGCACAGGATGTGATCGCTCTCAGAGGACCCTGAAGTTAAGCAAGGGTGCTACGGCTTCCACACCCAAGCTCCAAACTGGAAATGCCACCAGACAGAGCGGCAGCTCTCCCACAGGCAGAAAGGGTATGTCAGGAGGTTGCATAAAAACCATTGCTGAGAGCAAACTCCCCTCTGGGACAAAGCCTGGGCATGTTGCTAATTTTCACTCTAAAGTGAATAAGGCACCAAAAAAATAAATGGACCCTTATTTAGTGAGAAAATATTTTGAACGCAATCATTGACTAAAATTCTAACAGCTTTTTGAAATGTACACACATTTTAATGAATATTACTTTTTACTAATGTTGCCACTGAAACGGAATCCCACTTCTGAATTCTTTCTCTGTGGGAATATAGTTTCTCTAGTGTAATTAATAATATAAATAAATACACAGTTATAAACACAGAGAACTCAGCTTTCTGGCAAGATAAATTGGTGCAGTTTGGCTGAAGTCAGATTACTTAAATTTACAAAGAAGAGGCCAAACTTAAACATACCACCATTAACATGTCCAATCACCACAAAGGTTTTGCACAGGAGAATATGAAACGAAACATTTGGAAAGTGATTCAATGGCAAAAAACCAGAGTGTCTGTATAAGACATCCATTTACCACCATTCAGCTTGTCATGCTCACTACTGTTTTAATAACAGTATTTTTAAGAACACTTCTTCCTTTGTGGACTCCTGAAATTCATTGTTATCCTGTTTTTGTGATATTTCCTATTTAAGTTAGTTTATACTTCCTCTAGGAACACAAGAGGCAGTCAGATCACCTGCTGTTCTGAGATGTCTACAATACTTGAACACAATGGGGTGAAACCAGGACAGAAAGTTAGCCCAATTCTGAATTTCCTGGCTTTGTATTTTTAGTGGGACCTTTCACATCATTTTAATATCCCCATAGGTAGCTGTGTATCCACTCAGAAAAATACACATGCACATGCTCTGTACATACTCCAGACAAAGCCCTAAGTTCTAGCACCAAAAGTTAGGATTACATGTTTCACTGTTGTTTCTGAATGCACAATGATACAGTTTTACAGAAGATCTCTAGATATCCTACTGTAATCTTTTTCCTAATGGATAGCCTCCTGCCTGGAGAACAGACTTGCTCTGAGAGTAAAAACTGCTTTCTTGTGAGAAATGAAGTAGGCAAGGGTCCTATGGAGCCTGAAGCTAACCAAAGGTAAAGAACTTCAGAGAAAGAAATGACAGATGCACAGTTCAGTCTGATTAATGCCATACCAGGAAAATGAACAAAAGCCTGGTTCTTGTGCAAGTTCTGAAAGGGTGCTCAGAAAGTCACTTAAATCCAGGTTCTCATTTAGTCACTGACTAAATGACTATATTCCTCTATGTGCTGGTTACCAAGGCTCAGGGTGGAAATAGATGAGAGTTTTATTCTGAACATGAACTAATCAATCAAGCAATGTCGACCTCTTTTGGTTTTTCATGCCTTAATGTCACCTCCCCACCCCAAATGAAGGTAACATGCCAAAATTTTACATGAATTTGAGAAAGTTAAGTATCTTGATTTTTGTGAAACAATGAGACCCTGGAAGAGTCAAAAAGGGATGAAATCACTTAATAGAGTAAATAAATATGCTGTGAAAGAATGTTTTTCTTGTTCTCTGCCCACCATTCCACCTTCCTCCACCCCAAGATTGAATATCTAGTCATTCCAGTGAAAACTCTCCATCCCATGTGAGGAATAAGGAAGAGGGAACCTGTGGGGAGAAAAACCAAAAGTGCAAACAACAGCTTTATCAAAACATATAGGCACAAGTTTAAGTTTGTGGAGGCACCCCTCATTCAGTCATTACACAGTTTACGAGCCAAACAAGTTTGCAACGCTCCTTTTACCCTATATAATGTCCTATATAATATATCCAGGACATATTCATATGTACCTCATTTTTTATGCCTACACTGAGGTGAGGAAGACTTCAACAGCTGTAGCCACAGAACACTTAAATTTTCTGCTTCAGTCTAGAACACACTTCCAAAACTGGACAAAACTGAACTTTAAATAGTTTCCCAAAGCACACTAAAGAGTTCATCTCTCAAAGGGCAGTTTATTGACAAGCTTGAGGAGCAGAGAGGGAAATCACTGAAATTTAACCCTGAACCCCACGTGAACCCAGGGATTGGGGCTGCATATTTTCCACTGTCCTGCCATCTGCTGCTTCACTGCACATGGTAATCTTTGGCAACCCCACTGAGAGCTGCCTGGGCTATGGCTCTGTTCAGACAGGGTGTAGAAAGAAAAGACACTGAGAATGTCATGGCTGACTGACCAGACTACTGAGATCAGAGAGATTATGCCTCATTTGCTCACCAAGCCCTGCCAAAAGCAACACCATTTAACTGCAGGTACTCAAAACCCAACAGGCCTGTTTAAAGGAAAAGTAGGCTAAAAAAAAGGACCATTCATAACCTGCATTTGTTTGGGGCACTGTAGCTACGACCTTTTGGCAATTACTCATGAGAGTTTTAAAAGAAAGTCTTCAGTGCCCAGCATTTCAGGTACAAGTGAAGTCTGGCACAAAGTATCATACCCAATTTACACCACACACACCGACCTGGGAGATGACTCAAGGCAGGAGTAAACAAAAGGAACCTAATAGCCCAGCAAACAGAGAAAAAAACCATAGCTGTTATTTTAAAACAGCTACAGTCTGTTTATCTCTTGGCTGTGAAATGCTGCACAGTATGGGAGTGCAAGGGTTTGGTACTTATATGTATAACCTTCATATGTCATCTCATGACAGGGGACCTCCCTTGAGCCAAAGCCAAATCTCCATTTGTTCCCCAGAGCACCCCCACTAAGCTCCAGATGCAGCAGGCGAAGAATCAGCTCTTAAACTGATTTCCTCTGTCCATGCTCTTCTGCATAAGGGCCCCCAACCCTTCCAGTGATTAAATATCAAAAGTGTACACACAGACTTACTGACTTTCAAAATGATGACTCTAAAAGGTAAGGAATATTTCAGAAGCATCTTAGAACTGCTAAGGTGTATTTTAAGGGTGCTGGACCTGCAAGAAAATTACTGTAGGATACAGAGTTACTGTAGGATTTTTGAGTCTTAATATGCTGACAACAACCACCTGTTATTAATGCAGCTCTCTCCCTCATCCTCCCTGCTTCGGCCAGAAATACTAGAAATAAAGATGTAATTCTATATATGTGCCTACAACAACATCCTGTCCTATTTCTCCATTCAAATACCTGATCTTGGAAATGATAGGGTCTTCTCTTCTATCTGTTTAGGGGAAAAAAAGCACATTGATAAGATAAACTTCTCCAGGGGCTGCAGAACTATGATTGGCAGACATCAGGGTTGACAAATGTTCTTCTAATTGCAAAGGGACACTACAAAATCGTCCGCTGGTGTGGAATAGACAATTACTGTCACCCTTTCTTCTTCCCTGCTGCTCTACTGCCTCCACTCTGTCTGCTTCACAGGGAGATCAGGAAAGAGACAGAAAAAAGCCATGTAAGAGAAGAGGAACAGGCATTTTTCCCTCAGTTCCAGCTGTGTTGGAGCCAACAGGCTCTGTTGTTTTGATGATTCCAGGACCCTCGCATCTCATTTGATCCCTGCTTGACAGAAGTGCACAGCAGAGGTGGGAATGGCTTGCAGACTTACAGAGGGAGCTTCTGAAACCCTTAGGCTCTTCCCTCCAAGACAGGGCCCTTCTTTCTGAGAGCTGGAGTCAAAGAACCTTGACACCAACCTCCGATTAGTAAGCAAGACAGAAGCAATGTGGTAAAATGAGTAAGGCAAAGAGATCAAACATGCTTTCCACTGTATTTTTCTTTTGATTCAAACATGTATCTTGAAAAAGAGAAGGTTTGAAGTAGTAAGCTCCCCACTAACACTCTCAGTTTTAACTTCTCTGCTGCTAAGCCCTGTTGAATCAGAGCTCCTGCTCCCACTCTCCCTCTTGACTCATGACCTCAGTGACAGCCACAAAGCTGGGCAGGGACACTTTATAAAATGTACTAAATGAAGCAACTTTCAATAATAACAAGGACTGGCAGGTAGCCATGTTAGAGGAGGAAAGACCTAGTAGGAATGTCCCGCAGCATAAAAGTCTCTGTTGTTCTCATTACTGCAGAGGAAGAAAATCTCTTTAAATGCTTTTGATTCAAACGATCATTTGACAGAAACAACGGACGAGACAAATGGCTGTAAAACAAGGCAATTGGATTTCCTACTGCTACAATATCTTACTTGGCTCCCATGACACAATTTCTCTGTTATTCTGCCTTGCCATGGTAAAGTAAACTTACAGGCTACCCAGAAAACAGATGAGTGTAATCAGTCCTTTATAAATTATATCCCTTCACTCAAAGAAAGCAAATAACTTTGCCTGCTCTATAATAACTGTTTCTAATACTTCATTTATTCTTTAAATTGTTTATAAAACACTTCAAGAGAGGTCAAGATGACAGGGCAACAATAATTGGAGATTAAGGAGACTCTCTAAGTATTTTGCACCTGTGAGTAAACACTTTGGTAATTATTATGATGAGAGATAGATCTACTAAAAAACCCCCAACAGCTTATTTATGATTTTCTTGGACATACATGTTATTTCATCTGAGAGGGAGCCCCATCTTTTCTAGGGCTATTTCAATTCAAATCTAAGCAGCTGCACATATGTCTGATGTCATGTCACTGGCAAGTCAACAACAATAGATTTAACCTCGTCTCCTATGAAAGCAACCTAAAGAAATAATGAACCAAGGATAAGTGATATTCTCATGAAGTTTTTTCCAAGTCCCCTGAAAAAGCAGGGACTTTCCTCCTCAGAGACAAATACGTTAAAGCCTGCAGAGTCAAGAAGAACAGAACTGAACCTGAAGGACAAGAGATGTGAATTAACATGCAGGACTGGTGTTCAGGTAGGGTTTCAGAAAGGACTTTCTAACAAAAAAGGGATATTATGTCCTTTTGCAGTCTCTGTGGCATGGTTCTGCCTGCTCTGGTTTTTGTTCTTCCTATGTCCACGCACAGCACTGGCAGTGGTCATGGCAGCATTCTGGAAAAGGGAGTGGAATAAACTCTGTAACACCATCTCTTGAGCTGCTGAATGTCACAACTGTGCAGATGCCTAATGCAGCTGAACTCCAACATATCAATTAATACTAATCCACACTTTAAAAGTACATATAGAAAAAAATCATGTTAAATCTTTAAACACTCAACCCATTGGTTTCTCTTAAAATAGTTACAATTTAGCATGTCAGAAAAAAACCCTGCTTCTTAGTAATTTTTCTGCACAGCCTAGAAGAAGTTGGTAAAGAAACCATTAGTGTCTCTAATCTCTCTACCAACTTAAAAGAAAACTTAAAACAAGTTCCTGAAAAAGAAAAATCAATAAAATTCTGAGTAATTATACAGAAATAATAAGCTTAACCATGAAAAAAACATTTTCTGAGGAATTTAAAAGTAGCCAGAGCTATAAACATACTGGCGTATGAAAATAAAGTTAAATTTTTAAGTTATTCTTACGAGTTTCAATGGAATTCAATAAACAGTATTTGATTCAAGACAGAGTACTCTCTTTATCCATTTTATATGGTAAGGTTATAAAAATTCAGATTTTATATCATTCCCCTTTATTTCTTTTTAATTCACGTCCTTGATCTCCTGAAAACACAGAGTCATGTAGATCTAGACACAAACACAAACTCTCTCCCTACTGCTTCAGCCTAATACCAAATCAATACAAATTATTTCCACGTAATATGGTAACTGAACCACAGCTGTTACCTGAACCAAATGCTTTGTTTACCCTAATGCAGAACTGAACCAAGAAGAAAATACCTAATTATTGGATCAGAAAAATTAACAGAGAATTTTCAGAGGAAGCTCCCGAACCACCCACATTTTTATTTAAAAATTTTTCAGCTTGAACTAATTCAGAAATACCCGGGCAGATAAATAATTATTGATCTGGCCAAACTGAACAGACTTGTCAGAGTCTAAGAAAAATCAGATCCAAACCGAACAATTTTCATGCTGTTTTACTTGCGGTTTTTTAAACTGTTGGTATTTTTGAAGCACCAGAAGTCCAGGAAACACAATTGTCTACAAGAAACACGATTTTTCTCTCATTTTTAAAATGAATTATATTAATCTTAGCAGTGTCTCCCACAAATATAAATGTAGATTAAAACAGATATGAGGCTAAGCTAACATTTCAAGATAGATGCCATCTACATCAGTACATAGTTGGGAAGTTCTGCTTTAGAAGTAGAGAATTATAAGGCCCTCTTAAAACTATTAATATTATGTTTATGTCTTGAAAGCTCTCACTGAGGCATCTTTAAAATATATAAGACTCCCAGGGCTTTGAAAAATCTGAATGGTCTTGTCACAAAACAGCAGGTTGGAGAATCAGATAAAGGCAACAGAGATTTTATTAAAAAATAACTTACTTCATTATGTGGCTGTATAACTATTTCTTTCCTGACAGGCAACAGAAAAATAAGAGGCATTTCTGTTAATCCTTGAGGATTTCTAATTTTTTGCATTTTAGTAGTCTCAAGGAAAAGCATATTTTAAAAGGTGTTAAATCTCTCAGATTTTGTTTACTGAATCCCAAGCCTTCTGTATTAAATTATCTGATTTTAACCAGTAGAAACAACATTGAGTTTGACTGAACCCTCACGTACATTATCAGTTAGGAAAATTTTGATTTATTCTTTTACAGAAAATTTTACTGAACACATAAATTCTTTCACCAGACTTTCAGGCAACCATTCTCAAGCATCATTCACACACTCACACACATACATAATTTTGGAAAAAAAGAATGAACATTCCCTGATGACTCTGTGGGTTTCTTCATGGGTGTTGATGCCTGGTTATCACTGTCTACAAATGTGATGGTAAACCAGATGATATCACCACATCACCAAACCCACAACGAACCTGTAGAACCAAAGCAACAGGAGGCACTTAACTTACTTGCAAGTAGACCAGAGTTGTGCAATAACTGCAGCACACTAATGAAATCAAACCCAGAATTGCTTCATACCATGATTTCAAAACAAAGAGCTTCTTTAAGTGCAATTTAAGATTATGATGCTTTTCTCAAGAAAAGCATCACCATGAGACATAGCGAAAATTTAATAATGACCTGTTATTCAGTGGCTTACACTTTTCTGACACCATTTTGGCAATAGACCTTGGATTCACCAGCACAAGAAAAACTGTTGCCAGTTCTTTAGTAACACCAGCACTTTCAGAACTAGGTAGCAAAGGTAGTACTTGCCTACTGCTGTTACATGAAGTCAAGCTTTCAAGTTCCCAGCCTTAGTTACTGTTACACCAATCTTGCCCTGTTTTTCGTAATTATTGCAAGATCAGCTGGGACCATGAAATATGCTAAAAATAAAACAATTGTATATGTGCTACACTCTTTTTTTTTAAACTTATTTTTTGTGCAAATCTCAAACAGCACATATAATTTTCAGCAAAATTCAGATAATTCAAATCACTACCTAGAAGCTGCAGCACATCTGGACAGGTTATGGCTGAGGGCACAGAGCAGCTATTCAGAAAAGGAGAAGCACATCCACTATCTAGTTTTAGACCATACAAAAGGGAGAGATTTGTCCATAACACAGGAGTTGCAGATGCTTTACCCCGCTAGAGCATGAACACAAGTAACACTGCTAACACCAGTCCATCCCATTCCCCCATTTTCCCTAAAGGGTCAGGACTTGCGAAGAGAAAGACACATCCTGGCTGAAAAACACATATGAAAATTAGCAACCACTGGCCTGATTTCCAATGGCAGATACATGCAATACTTATGAAAACAAACAGCTGGGGAAATAAAAAAGGAGTATTTGCATGATGCCTGTTATGGTCACAGGTTTGACTTTAAATTCAATGGCACTTCAGTATAAATGTTTAAAATTAAATACAATACCAGTGCCATCCCAAATCAACAAAGTTTTTAAGACCATGGATAATTTCCAATTTACTCAGTTTTCAAGAGTTGCATAAAATTTGGGAAGTAAGAACTTTTCCTGACCTTGGGAAGTGCACAATGTCTCCATTTATCTTGAGGCAGTTCAGTAATGGTAACAAAAGATCTTGGTGGTTATTTTGACAGACTACAGCAAATAGAAACTCAGTATAAGAGCACAGAGTGTCCGACACAAGTATCCCTAATAGATGCACACATGCCTACCAATGACTCAGAACATGGGCATGAGGTGGGGCTAAGAGAAAAGTGTCAGCAAGAAAACACAAATAAGATTTCTAACTTAAAAAAACAACTGTTTCAGAGTTTTTAAAAAGGAAATGGAATGTAAAATATTTCTGAGTGTTACTGATGTTTTTCTCATGTCTTCTGGATTTGTCTTAAATCCAAAATGAGTTCTAGATTTTTGCAGGTTCGCATTGCCTACACCTGAGATTACTATAGGATTTTGTAAAGTTTTGACAAATATTCTCAATCCACCTATTGATGGATATTGATGCAATGAATAAACATCTTAAATCTCTTTTAATGTAAGGATTGCAACATAAATGGGGAGAAAAAAAAGGATGTAAACTGAAGGTCTGAGTTGCTTTACTGGATAATTCCTTACTACTTAGAAGTCTATTCACATATAATATAATGAAATCAAGGACTTAACTTCAAAAATAAAAATCCATCAGTATTCCTGCAACATTTCTATAGCAGTGCTTCTCAGACTTACATGTCCTAGGGCAAAAAATTCAGAGAAAGCAGAGAATACTTGATACTATATTCTCTCTCTTGGCTTGGGTTTGATTTGTTTTCCCATACCAAAGAGCAACCCTGAAGGGTTTCATGGGAAACCAGCTAAGTCTCTGTCTTAACATCTATCATTCTACAAGGGTGAGATGCAATACAGATCAAAATATGCAACTGATATTGCAACATCTAAATAGCATCAGGTATCTGGTTTTATTACAATGCTTTGGGCCATAGCTTTCATTTGCCAATCATTGCCTAACAATTAAGTAGAACATAATTAAATTCTAAGAGTCTAAGAAAGGCAAATCCTTGAAAAGGAAATATTTTAATATGGTTGGCAAGGTGTGCAAATATCAACCGTGTGGGAAACACATGTAGCTGACAGTACATACACTGCTATAACTCCTTGTAACAGAGGTTAAAATCTGTTTATAAAATACTTACAATTAGATGAATAAAACTAGTAGAAATCAGCAGTCTGCCAGCTGTTGGGATTTTCAGGAATGACAACAGTATATGCTTATAAGTGTAAAACTTCTCTGCATCCCCAGAAAGTACATAATGCATGTAATGGTCTGAAGTCAAACTACCTACACATGCAATGTTTGTTTGTGCGGTTGTGCTTCTTATTTTTAAGCACATTTCTAGGAACTGTGAGTGAACCATTTAGTGAAATCAAGACAGAGAAAGAAAACTGTTCCTAAGTTCAAACCAAGTTCTGACCAAATGCACTAATCTTCTCCCAGATAAAGCATCTTACCTTCCTACAATTTCTAAAAAATCCCACTGCATGATAAATCTTATCAGAGGCGACATACAATGACACTGCATTTCTCACTTATTTGTTTTTAATGAATCCTGGTAACTTTGTACAGGAATAACCAGTTGACATTTCCTTCTGCAGTGTTTTTTTAACCACTAATGGTGAAACTGGATTATTGTGAACTAGTGTCTCCTGTTCAGTCTCCTGAATCTGAAATGCCTCAGTGGGTTGATTTCAAATAACTTTCTGAAGTAACATGCACTTTCAATAGATTTACTTTTATTTTTTTTTTTTAATTATGCATGACTAAGTAGAAGGAATTGTCACCTTTTGGAGAGCTAATTTAGGGAAAACAGGATTCAGACTACTGAGAAACTGTTTCAGATACTAAGATGGGCCAGTCACACCATGCCTACAAGCTGTGAGTATGACCAGGTTTCAAGTTTCTGCACCTGGTAGAAGATGCCCAAAATTTGAAGGTTGTGGATTGAGGCCTACAGAGTCACATCTTTGCAGGGATACCCTGGACTCTGAAGATGAGCTGTAAGCAATTTCTAATGGTTTTTACTTCATAATCTCAGGGGAACACTGATGTTGGGTTATACAGCAGGAAGAAGACAAAGTAGTGTCTGTCTTCTTGTCAAATGAATATATTTGACAGAATTTTAATAATAGTAAGACACAGGTCTTCAGAGACTTAAGATATCTTTAATATGGCAATAATGATAGAAATATCAAACATTCATTACTTACAAAACATCAACAATGCAAGATAGATTCATTTATGCAACATCTCTTGCAATAATTATGGGACCTTTGCTCTTTGATTTTTACTTTTCCTTTCTCGCCTCTATTTCAGAATACAATGACATTTAATGAAACACAAAAGAACAAAATACTCATGCAGATGCAACTGCAAGCAAAAATGGCTCAAGGAATTTCTTGATAAAAGCAAGAAATACAGAAGAGGTTGGCTGTGGCTGAGTCCCCACATCTGGGAAAGTGGTATCCTGCAGGATGCTCTCTTGTCTGAGGCTCTGGCTACCACTGAACTATGACTTCACCATGCATTCAAGGGAGGTGTTCTTCCCCAGATAAAGTGGTTTCCTTCAGAGAGGATCTCACATGCAGCAGCATGGACTGCATTCCTACAGAGCCCTGGAATGGACAGGCAATGGACTGGGGTGCATCCTTCGGGCATGGTCTCCTACCCATTAACTAGCAGGGTCTGAGATGACCACACTGTTTCTCTACTGTCTCCTGTACTCTCCCCTCGTGTTCCAGCAATGGGGTAAGTTGGCTAAATGAACTTCCGGCTGAAACCACTTCTCTTCTTCTCACCTTCTGCAAACTCCACATTCACTTTAAGCTAGTTTGTAAAATGCAAGGTGTAAATCTCACAGTTCTCACTTGTATTTCACTTCATGTTCTCATTCATACAAACACAAGAACAGCACAATGGTCACATTTTCCATTGTGCTTTTCCTGGGGAAAAGAAACGTAACAAGGGGAAAAAATTAAGAAGTAGGCATATAAAACATTATTTCTCAAAATCCTGCTACAAGTTTGTGTATTAATGAAGGCATAAGAACACTACAGGTGAGATACATACATGCATGCCACTCCATTTCCCATTTCTGAATTTTATAAATTTCACAGCACTTTATTTAAAAGTTTTTGGCTGATATTTAATTAGAGAAAAAAAAGTCTGCAAGTTTTAGTTTGAGAAAGACTAACACTGATATATTCCAATATAACTTCAGAAATGTTAAGAATTACTTGGTAAAGCTTTCTAAATTTAACAGCTTTAACATTTTGTAAATTGTGGGGATACTCTGCCCTTTTTTTTTTATATTAAAAAAATAAGTTGAAATCTATCATGGAAGATAGCAAAACTTGTAATCTACTTTCTTCTCAACACAGCATAAGCCACAAGGGAGCATATGATTTAATGATGAAAAGATACTTCTGATAAGATAATAATTTGCTCAAGGAGAGATCTGAGTTGTGAATGCAGCTGTTCCAAAAAATCTAAACCCACAGGCAAGAAATTACTTATTTTTTGTACAAGCTATATCCATTACTACTTAGATAAACTGGTGACAAACCCCAGAAAAGTACATCAGAGAGAGAAGTGAATAATCAGGGCTACTTTGAGACTGAAAAGGAAAAAAAATAAGAGGTGGTAAAGATTACCATGAACTATTGTTTCAAGGACTGAATCAAAAAGTAGTCAGACTGTCCAACATAGTATCTTACTTCATCAATGAGTCACTTCAGAAAAATATCTTTTTATATCCTGATTCAGTTTATGTAGATGATTATTTCATTCCCATATGTGACAAGTTCCACGGCACTGACCTGGATTACCTGGATGCCCAAAACTAAGGGCATGCAGAACTGGTCTCACCCCCCAGTTCTTATTTCAGATGTCTGGTACTGCTTTTAAAACACAATTTAATGAATGGAAGCCCACTCATATTTTGGTGTGGTTGCACTACCTTCATATCTTAGTGTTGGCTAGTACTAGGAAAGTGGCACTAGAAATGTAAGGTTAATATGGCTTATTAGCAACATAAAAACCAGGCAAAAAATCTCCACATATTTTCATGTGTGCTCTGATCTGTATTAATTGGTCAGTAGCAGGTTCAACATCATCATAATTAACTGAATTTACTTGTCTTGTAACACCAGATCTTCTTCAAGGGGAAAACACATGTACTTAGTTAAAACAGAGGAAAGGTATTACCCAGCAATTTTCTGTTATTACAGTCAATATTGCTGCAAATGCATTTGTGCAAGTAGACTGTAATGCCCACATTTATCCCCAGTGATGTCTGACTGCATGTGCAGATAAGGGAACACCTGCATGGATCACTTAGCAGGATCAGTCTCGCAGCAGGGAGAAAGAGCCAGTAAGAATGCATGTCTCCAGGACACTGCATGCTTTCTCTGTTGAAACACGCAAACTAAAAAGCATGAAATGATTTTGGCTGCTCTGTAGCACACAAATGTCTGAGTAAGTCCTTTTACATTGGCCATGGTACCTTGCCATCAAGTTTTCAATCTGCAAGGCAGATGATCCCTGATGACACCAGCCAGCCTGTATGCTTCTCATCCAGCAAGGAGCAGGACAGTCACAAGCAATACTCTGCTGACATTTTCTATTGAGATATACTCATGGGTTTGGAAATTTTGCATTAAATGAAGGAGATGTAGCTTTGCACTGAAAATTTTACTCACTTATGTCTTTCACAGGCCTGAACTTACCAAAAAAACACCAGAAAAGCCCTTAGTACTAGGATGACCAAGCTTATCTTGCACTGAAAGTGTTTCAAGAGATTAGTCTCCAACCACAGACATGAGAAAGGGAAATCTGGCAGATGTTGACTACATCTCTATACAGTAGATGCAGAAGAGCAGCTGCTACAGTAGGAATTGCACTGATTTCTTGTGAAAGTCAGGAGCAGATGTCACCATCTGCTTCTGCCTTCTCTATGAAATAGAAGCAAAAGGGAGACTAAGAGCTGATCTAACAAAAGGAAAAGGTAACAACAAAAACCATAAAATCAAAAGACACACAGACATATTTACTGTGAGTAGGGGAAACTCTCACCCCCTTCTCCCTGGCTAACCTGAGACCCAGATGCACAATAAAAGCAAAGAATGCTCCCCATTCTATTTAAGATATTATTTCTTTTCATTTTAATCTTACTACATCTACTTTGACAACATTCAGCCTGCAATCTAATACCTAGCCATTTCCACCCTGGCTGGAAGAGATCACAGAAATGAGCAGTTGTATCCTTTCCCTCTGGCTATACAGCAATGGTCTGATGACAACTGCTTTACCAGAGTTGGTATCAGACACACAAAAATTCCCTACTGAATGATCTACACAATGATGTCATGTGTGGAGGCAAAGTATTACTTAGGGGGAAAAAAACCCAATGAAAACCAAACAAAACTTTTGTTGCATTGTGTCAGGAAACATGCTGTACATGTTTGTACATCTTGGCAGATTAAGATCAGATGAGGCAAGCAATGAAGTGGTTAACCAAATCAGAAAGTTATCTCAGACATCCAAAGGCACATCTTGTGAACCTGAGACAACTTCTTACACAGAACTGAAGAGAGACAACAGTAAGGGTTTGTCTGTCTAAACAAATGACACTGTCAACAAGCAGTTTGCTTTCCCAATCAGAAAAGAAGATATTAGTGAGATCCAGAGCCCAACAAAAGAACAGGAATCTTTCCAATGAAGTAAAAAAAGGTTTGGATCAAGCCCCAGCTTTCCTGAAAACTAGACTTGCTAATTGCCTCACTCTTCCACTGTCAAAACCACCATCTCACGAAACAGAAATATCTTTCCAATATTGCTACAGGGCAAACATTTCCACACAGGTAATACTGGGAGACATGTTCAACTACCACCAGCAACTTGATAGCCACCACCTCCCCCATTCAGTATCCCATCATGTTGTTTTGAGGGGGAGGGTAAAAAACCAGACATTAGTCTGGAAAAGTTTTTTAGGTTTTCTTTTGTTCATTTTTGAATACAGAGATTGCCTGTAGCTACTGTAGAGCATATTGCTCTTCAGCTCGTGTCATACTTAGACAATAAATAAGCTTCAGAAATGGAAGATCCCATTCACCTTGGCATGACCATAAATCACAAAACTCTTGAGCTATACCTGGATAAAATGGATGAAAGTAAGTGAAGAAATTAGCTTTAGCAAAGTATACAGCTAATACAGGTCTTTTCCCCAAAGGAAGCAAGTCATGCTTATCTTACATTTCCAGACTATTACTGGAAGTACTATGCCAGACCCTCAGCTGGCATAAATCAACATGACCCTACTCACTTCAGTGCAGCTGTGTTGATTTATGTGAGCTGAAAAGTATGTACTGGTCAAAAAGCGACTATTTCATCTTACAAAACTGTAAAAGTGACTAAGTGAAATGAAGGGAAAATCAAATGAGAGGCAGTACGTATTATATATAGAAAATAATAGAAAGGAAAGTACTACAGAAAGACTAATCTTAATAAAATACACATCTACTTTGAGCCTAACACAGGCACTAATTTTACTTCATATGAAATTTTAGATAATATTTTCTGCTGTCACATACACATGTGTCTCTTGAGTATAGACCCAAGTACTTGTGCAATGTAATAATGCTGTACTATTCCCAAATTAAGATACAAGGCTCAGGCAGTGGCTTCAGCCAATCTAGAATTTATCACTGGTGCTTTTGTAGAGTCACTCTGATTGTCAGAACATGAAACATCATGCTTAAAAGGAAGCCCACACAGTGAACTTAAGTGCTCAGCTTTACACTATGGCGTCACATCTTAGAACTACTCCTGTTACTGTCTTTCTCTTAGAGAGCAAGATAAAAGTAGAAAACCAAATGTTCCCAAATCCAGCACTTCTCTCAAGCCTTTGTAATTTTGAGAAATATGAAACCTTTCATATTAGATTTAAGCACTCTTTACCCTTATGAACTCTGTGCAGACTTCCCTATTATTTTACAGGCTACATGAGATTAACTATTGGTGCTCCTTTCTGAGTTTAAGCTGGAAAGGCTCAGAAGAAGAATTGGCATTCTGAAAGAAGAGGTGTAGATTCCTGAACTTCTTTTATAGGGAAGCAGCTCTTGAGATTAGACAGTTCTCATTTTCACTAGGCTTGTGCACTGCTGCCCCAGCACTACAATATCAGAGCATTATATAAAGAGGGATTGTGGCAGATGCACCTGGCCCCCTTATCCAAGCCAGCAGTACTTTGGTACGGGCCCCAAAGGACATAAAAACCTGAACTGTGGCTGGGCCAAGAACTCCTCCAGGAAATCCACAAAGGAGCAGACTAACCCAGGGTGCATTGATGCTTGGAACACAAGAATAGTGGGTGGTTTTTCCAAGATTCAGTTAGTGAAGAAAAAAGACACTTGAGGGTCCAAAGGGTCTCATGCATACCTTCCCCATCACGTGCAATTCAACTAAAAGCCAACCACTTTATCCCATAAATGACAGTCTAATTGAGCCTTCTTTGAGCTCTCTGCAAGGCAGCATGGCTGTGTGGCAGTGATCCCCCCTTGAGTTAGGACACCTCTCAAAGCTGCTCCTTGAGCCAGAGAGACTTTTCTACTAAAACTTTGGATAAATGCAGTTTCAGTTCTATTTAAATTGCACGTTCACTGCTTTGCAGTGCCTTTTCCCTTGAACTGGGACTCATCTCAAGGGATGAGATTCCTTACTGAGACTGAGGTATCATATTGGAGAGACCCCTTATTCACAACAGATGCTCAGTAAGTTGCTGGCAGCATGCTAAATTAATACTAATGAATGAGAGAATTAATTTTCTTAGACATAAATAATTGTAAAGGTCTGAGACTAGACTGGAAATAATTGTAAAGGTCTGAGACTAAGACTGGAACTAGCTGCACCTAAGCTGCATCAACTTGACTCAATGGGTCTCCCTTACAGTTTAGTGCTTTTAGTTTCTGTGCAAAGCATTCCAAATTGATTCTAACTCAATATTCATTTGTATGTTTCATCCATGTAGTAACTAATAGAGTGAACCTTCCCATCAAACTTTGTTAAGTCACATTTTTATAATTTCGTATTAAACCCATTTTTGCTAAAAGCTTTGAGGATGATTTTTTGAGCGACCCCAAACACTCATTTACAATACAGATCATGAAGCAAACTCTTTACAATTGTTTGTTCAATTCAACATCAGTGACCAGCTTGGCACACACCTGCAATTCACCTTTCAACATGAGTACTCATACTTCAAATACAAATACTTCTGTATTTGATCACAGCCCACAATGCAGGCTCCAAGGTATGAAAAATGCATTCTTCTCATCCTTACCCCTGCCTTCCAGTGCAGCATATTTCACAGATCCCTGGCTACAAGGAATACTACAGCTTGTCTCTTCACAGTTTTTTTTCCCATAAATACATTTCATGTAAGAAACTTACAGAAATTTTCAAAAGTATGATTTAAAATTCAGGTATGCACTGTGCGCCAGAAGTGATCAATTCTGCACCTCAGCTAATGGCACTGCTGCAACCTTCTGCTCTTCTCTGATTCTTGGGCATTAAAGTTTTGTGTGGACAAGATGCAAATAATACCAACATCAATGGGATGTTGTGTTTGATGCATTCAGTATAACCCTAAACCAAATGAAATAATGGTATACAGTATTGGAAGAAAATATGTATTGATTTATTTAGGTATTCCCAATCTTTGAAATCAGTATAAGAAAAAGGCTAAACCATAAAGCATATTAAAACTTCCATGGACATTACCAGCTTTGCATAGATGTTAGAAATTCCAGTTAAATCCTCTTTTCCTCCTGAAGTGCCTTTTCAATCTTCAAAAATATTAAGAAACTGATGAATGGCTATCAAGAAGCAATCTCAAAACTACTCTTATATCATGTTCTTATCTGTATAGTTTTCCAAACCTTTTCCCACAAAAACACTATGCAAATAACACCGGTCTGTGGTTACAGTTGCTTTCATGGCAAGTACTCCTGCTAAGGCAAAAAGAGTCAACTGAAACCATTTCTAGGACAAGATTCCTGTTCATGGCATAAAGGGCCCAAAACTTCACCCAGAAAACACACACAGTCAAAAGTACAGCCTGAGACTTCAAAGCACAGACTTGAGTGCACCATGGAGACATTAAATGTGTTGAAAAGAGACCTCAGGTTGGAAATGCTATTGCAGTAGTGTTAAAGCAGGAACAAACACCAATGGGATCAAAACAGCAATGAGTACTGAATTTTTCCTCCTTCAAAATGGCACGAGTCTTTACCAGAGCATCAGAAACAGTATGTGTTCATAAAATTTTCATCTCATCTTGTAGCTCCTTTGAGTTATTAGAAATCATGCCAAGCTAATATTTTTTATTGCATATTCCCACTTTTTTTTACAATGGTCAGAATGTTTTGATTGCACAGTGATAACTCAGAGCAATTTGAACATTAGTTTGCAGCACACTATGAATATACCTCAGTAAACTCTTTAATAGAAAGCAAAGTATTAGGGCTTCTAAATTAAATAATCTAGTAAATATGATTCCCCTTTAATTTGAACTTCTACTTTATTTGCTCCAGTGAAGTGATGCACCAGCTTCTACCACCAATTACTGTAAATGCTGCCTACCCACTATATGATGAGGTTTCACAGCTGTGACTCCCAAGACTGAAATGAATATTTAAATCCTATTGACATGGACACTTTTTTCTCCTCTTTTTTTTT
>VZRH01003820.1:390097-400870 GCA_013397555.1 Urocynchramus pylzowi | reverse complement strand
AGCTGAATGAACAAGGTCTTGTGAAGTGAGATGCTAATTTCCAACCCCCAGGCAATGGCAGCAAATACTTTTTATATAGTAATTCATAAAGGTATGCCTCTCAACATGTCTAGTCACTTTAGCTCTATCATCATTCTAATCTCACGCCCCAATGACTTCAGCCCTGAGACATGAGCAGGGAGAACAGACAGACAGACACTACACACACACCATCAGCGCTCCTCACCGTAAGGCGATCTTGGGTAAAAAGGGGTGGTCTCCTTTTGTGGGATTTCTTGCACTTTTCCAAAAAGTTCACTGGTGGAGGCTTGGTAAAACTTCACAGAGTTGATAAGGCCACAGGTCTTAATAGCATCTAGGAGCCGTAAAGTGCCAACCCCATCAACGTCAGCAGTGTATTCGGCTAGGTCGAAAGAAATCTTGGGGAGAGGAAGAAATAAAAACCCACCAATTTTACTAGGACACCAGAACATGCCAAAATCATGTACAACAAACAATACAAAGCAATACACCACTTGCCACAGACAAGCTAGACGTTTCTGTACAGAGTAGATACTCAGTTTACAAAAGTACCCTCAAAGGATTTCTAAGAATAAATAAGTAGTTCCATAAATAGCCAAACCAAATGACTGGTGTTCCCTGGGATTATTTTCCCACGTGAAGTAAGGGGTAAGCCTCCCCATGGTGGGAACATTATCAGGCACTCCCTCATCCCCAGCTGCCAGTTTCCACAACACTCACTTGGGCTCAATATCTTTGGCACACTTGAATTTGGTTATAATTGCCTAAAATATATTTTTAAAAAGTAATAGGACAGAGAGCATGACAGCACCAACATGTATAAAAACTACCTCCCCCCCAAACTTTAAACAAGGTGCAAGGTTTTGCAATTTAAACAGATATCAACATTCAGAGAAGAGAAGAAATACCTGCTATCAAATGAGACTCCCAACACTATCTGACCAAGGTGTACCAGAGCTGTGGCTTTTGCACAGAGCTTAGAGAGATCACAAAATGTGACTGCAAAGGGTTGGAGGTATGCAAAAAACCCCTGCCATCTCCAGCTGACATATTCTTCAAAGTATGACAAGAAAGTCATGCCCACTGGTGGGCCAAGATTTCTTTTGTCTCTCCACTCCAGTATTTGTAGTTACCTTTACTATGAGCTTATCTTGTGGCCTATGCCACAATGAGTGCTCAAGTCTAAGCTTTCAGAGTGTTTCAAAAATACATTAATTAGTTTCTTTGCAGTTACAGAAGGAAAAAAAAAAAAAAAAACCCTGGAAAAAGTAAGCTGAAGGTAAGAGGTATGTTGTGACCACCCCAATCTGAAGACAGGAGAAAACATGCTCAGAAGGGAGATCACTCTCTTTTTTTTTGGCGGTACAGGCTGTTTTTCTGGAGGTTATAACAAAGTTCCTGGACTCTGAAGAATTTTTTCCCACCAGTGCCCATCCCAGCAGCACGTTCCTCCTTCCTTCTACATCCTCTCCCCAACTCAGGGATTTTGCTTATGCCAGTTTTTGAAAAAATGTTCCCTGTTTATACTGCCAATGTTACAAAAAGTAACGGTGAATGGGCTTTCAGAGCAGTCTCCTTCATGGCCCTGACCCAAAGAATTATTCTACCTATGTCCCCTCTGGCTGATTCAGACTGATAGCCCTGTATTCATTCCTCCTGTTAAGGCACTTCCCCTATTCAGTAACCACTGGAGGTTTAAGGCTTATTTACACAGCAGATGGAAAAAAATAATTTGATTAATTTGAATTTGCACTTATAGTTAATTTAACACAGGTATGAAATTATCTAAATTGTGTTACTGTGCTCCAAAATAAAAATGTTCACACACAGTTTTGAGCTGAAACAGGTAAAGATATGAACAAAACCAAACCTTACTTTTCATTTTTTAACTGAAAGAGAAAAAAAAAAAAACCACAAAAGGAAACCTGATACTTTGTCTTATTAACCTGGTATGACCCAGCTGAAATTGAGCACTGATCTACCAAGAAGGGCTGTGCATTTTATGTTTTAATCAATTTGGCACAAAGATGACAGCCACTTAAGGTCTCTCAACTTCAGTGTCAGAGTATCTCTTAGGAAAGCATCTTAATGAGTAGATGGTACAGTCAGTAATGTACTAACAAAGATAAATTGGTGTATTAATCACATGTCCCAGCTCTCCAATGAAAGCAAAACACATCATAACTGTAGCAGAATCAGGAATTTACCTATATTAAGGTATTGTTTCCAAAAAATAACCTGCTAAAACCATCACCCTGAAATGCAGACCATTGCTTCCAAAGTAAATGGCACATGTATCTGAGGCAGTCCAGGGGATCACAGATTATAAAACCTCTTAACCAAAGAGAGCAATGAGGCCACAGCAGCAGCAGCAGCACTGGGAAATGCTCTCTCTGCCTGGTGAGAAACTGGTGTAGAGACCAGTTTCACAAGAGATGGTTTTCCCTATTGCCTGATGAATGACCTCAGCCTTTACCTTCAGAAAACACTCCCTGGGGCGTGAGGTAATTGTGCCCCCATGCTGACTGGGTCTGAGTGTCCCCGAGCAGAAACCACCAGTTCTGGTCTATTTTGTAATGCAGACTGCTGTTCACCAGGGTCAGGACCCACTAAATACATCTCTTTTTGGAGTGCAGGTTAGACAAAAATGGCATTCAGGAAAAATTTTAAAAATTGTTCTATCCACTAAAACATCCGACACTAAAAACTCCAGACTGTTAAGAGACCCTGTGGAAGGTAGGGGCAGTTATATTGAAAATACAGATAAAAGCAACCCAAAACTTAATTTTATTCTAATTCAAAGTTAAAAATGTAAAAGGGTTTTAAAAAACACTAGATCAATTAAGTAGTTATAAATGAATCAGGGTAGAGCAAGAAAAGGTGATATCCCTTACAACATAATTTCCCTCTCCCTATACACTTTACTTTGTGCAAGACTGGCAGAAATACCAGAAAAAAAAGCAAAATATTAAGAAAAAAAACCCGAAACCAACAAAAAACAGGGCTTCATTAAGAAGGATGTGTGAGAAAAAACAACATGCATGCATAACACACAAAAAAGAACTGAGTTACAGAAACTAAATGTAGAACCAGATTCCATAGATGTTACTCTTACATAAAACCTTCACTGAGCTCTGTGGGACTACCTGAAAGAGTAAAAACTTAATGGATATTATTGTAAAGGTAGGTATATAAAGACTAAAACCAAGTCCTACTTTATGAAAGATTTAACATTTATCCAGTGGGGAAAAAAGAGCTTAGCTAATATGTACAGATGAGAGTTTTCAAACTGCAAAATTTATGACAATTTTCTTAAGTGTCTGAATTAGGAAGATTGTCTTCCTCTACACCAATAAAGACAGCAGTGAGTCACAGCAGAAAACATAAGAGAGATGCTCTTGATCATGCTTTGGAGAACCTACTTACACACACTTTTTGATTTTTAATTGAGCTACATAAGACAGATGCTCCATTCTTTCCCCAAAAATCCAAAACTATCTCTTACTCTCAACAAAAGATTAAGACCTGCAACTACCTTGTTTTGAAGGAAGCATGGAGTTTTTGTAATGACTGGACTAAGAAAAAGAAGATCCTTTACCTGGCAGAAACTTTAAATCTGAAAGTTTTCCTCAACGGATACTGAAGTAATGGATCCAATCCTTTGGCCTCTTTGGACAGATTTTGTGCCATCGTGGCATACCAACAAAACAGAAATTGTCTTCTTGAAACAATATGAGTCTGAGTGACCTTGGCACTCACTTCCTGTGTATAAAGGGACACCATGCATTTGCAGCTGCCATTGTTGATCTCTGGAGATACTATAAAAATATATTTTTCAGATATATCTATTTATTCCATTCAGTGGATAGTGATAAGTGTGTCATTACAAGAGGACAAAGAAAAATGAGGAGACACTTGACAAAAGTACTTCAAGTTACAGGTTTTTGGGTTCTGAACACCCTGCAGAATTTCCTCAAAGAATACTAAAAAGCAAACTTGACTCCTTATGTACCTGGGAATTCTACATACTATCTTCTTTGTTGGATTCATCCCTAATATAGTACATTTCAAACACAGTCAAGAAAAAATTTCCACAGCAAGGCTTACTGTAGGATAATAAAATTCTCATTAAAAAAGCATAGCTTCATTAGTTATTGCACTTCTGCAAGCATAGGACACAATATAAATACACTGTACCACATTATGTCTCTTCTTTCACATGGCTACAATCAGAACAAGTTTTGTGAACTGGCTTCTGCCTTTTGAATTTGAACTCTTGTGTGCCCCCCACCTATTTATTTCTCTTTATGATCAACAGATTCAATCTCTACAAGAGATACTAATTTAATAGAGCAATGCTTTAAATACAATGTTTCCCAACTGATCATTAAAAACCAAGTTTAGCAAGATCTTCAACAAGATTTAAAAATTTACTGAAAAGTATCTAAATGAAAACGTATGGGTCTTACCCTCCACTAGACCACATTCCTACCATGTCTATAAACACTATATATAAGATTGTGGACTTAATAATATTTGCTTTTTTATCAATGTGTTGTTGCCAGCAATGGTGATAATCTGAAAGTTATCAATTTAGTGCACACATAGTTTTGGCTTTGTGGGACTCTTCATCTCTGCTCTGTCATTCAGAAGAATGCAATAGACAAGCTGTGATCATATCAATTATTCGTTTTCAATCAAAAAAAAAAAGCATATGCTAACAGAATGTGCTTCAATGCTCTACGTAAAGGATATAAATAAAGATTTGAAATTTCATCTCTTCCTTACAGTTTTCTCAGTTTCAGAATATAGGATTTCTGGAAGGGTGGTGTAATAAGATGGAAGCTTATGTGACGCCCCAGGAGGAAACAGGATAATATAAAAGTAAATCATTATTCTTTCACTGTAAAAGGAGAGGTGGCTAACCTAACTATAACATCAATTTAAGCATCACTGCTCGTTTGAAAAAGCCTTTGGTAGATTCTTTAGGTTTATCAAAGGAGAAAGATATGTGTATCAGGTAATTAAAAATGGTTTATAGCAGAAAAGCAAATCACAATGAAGAAAAACTGCTCAGAAATGTTTCAACTCTCACAAGTTTCACAGTGGTTACTTTTTTTGCATTCTTTGAAATCAATTCTGTTTGCTTTGAATATTCAGTGTGCCTCCCACTGCCAATAAAAACCACTGGGATCACTTACATCATCTCAGTAAACAAACTGCTCAATCCCTAGGAACAGGCATGTAAAGCATAAGATTCCAGTTGCTAAATCTAATATAGACTATGGGCCAAGAATTCCTGCTAAGTCCTAACACACTGAAAAAAAATCTTAGGGATTTTAGGAAATATAGAGTATCTGGGGGAGCTGAGCTGTATTAAGGGGATGGGAAAGAAAATGTCAGGTAAGCTTCTAAGAGAATGTGACAATTCCTCTTCCCCCCTCCACCCCCCCAGCCTCTTAACTCAATGAATGCTTGTCCTCTCACCCAACAGAAAAACTAATTGAAAGATACAAAATCCCCCAAACAATTACATATTTTGCTATAAAGAAAAATAATCAATTCAATAGCTCTGAACCGCTTATTACCAAACAATACTCTTGATATCTTAAAGCCCTATTCAATTTCTTAGCTAAACAGAAACAGACTAAAAAAGTGACTGAAATTCTGGATAAAATGAATATGGCTTTTGTAGATTTATCTTCTTTCCCACTTATTTCCTTGTTCTCTCATTAGCAAGACAAAAAAAAATATAAAGTGATCTGTATAAAATTAGAGTATTTGGACAACATGATTACAAGTGGAGAATTAGCAAAGAAATGATTTTATAAGTGGAACCAGAAGTCAACATTGTTTCCTAAAATTTATGTTAGCCTAAGACATTCACGACATTGCTGCAGCAAGAGAGCTTGGGTAATGTGGATTTTCAAGTTATTTATGATGCAAAGGAATAAACAGTGCAGCTGATAAAACCAGTGCTTATTCTTCTACTTCTCTATAGCACCTACATTTTGGTCCTATGGTGGAGTTTCACTGTGGCTCTGTCCCACTGTGTCCTGCAGGCTATGTGACTGGAGAGATTTCTTGAAGTGGTAAAAGTTTGGCTTTGACAGGAGTGAGCCAGCATTTCACCTTCACCTCTAACTGTGGAGGTCCAAACCAAAGTACAAAAATAACCTTTTTACTGTTTGGGGATTTAAATGATCCTTGATGATCTTCAGGTTCTGTAAAAATTTCCCTTGTGCAGCTGAAATACTCAATGATCAGGATCAAGAGGCCCCCTAACATATTACACAGTGTATGTTCATACAGAAATTTTTCATGGCTCATCTTGGGTAAATCTTCCTTATAACTGTACTCCAGATTAATTTCAAGTTCTTGATGCAAATCTATTGAAATAATCTTTAAAGAGAATAACTTGGCTTTATTAAAATAGGTTCCCTTTTTTCTTCTTAGGAGTAAAAACTCCTACTTGCTTTTTGTTGGGTGGAAAAAAGAAAAACTAAAATAAACCTAAAGCAGAGAATAAGCATGGAGAAATACTCCTTGAGTAGGTAAAGTTTCATATTTATCTGGCCTCCTATCAGTAGGGGTTGAAAGTTGGATTCATTATTCAGTTTCTTTAGCAAGTGATTCCTCCCTGGCAAACTGCAGGTGCAGTTGTAAATTGAACTCTCGAGGTCATCGTGTTAACCTTTGCCTCTAGAGCAGCCTGCTGCTTTATGTGTGACCAGCTAAGAGCTATAGAAGAACTACCAGCTCCCTATTATTTTCAAAATTTTGATACCACAACCCTTCAATTGGAATACCTTTTCTCCATTTAAAAAAAAAAAATCTACTACATCTTGTGCAGTTGTCTTGACCATTGGATTCAAAGGTGTATTTGGACCAGATCTCCAATAAAAGTAATTTACAAATTGTTTACTCTTCTGCTCATTATCTATCTACTGTAGTGAATCAAGAGAATTTAACAGACTGGATTAAAATGGATTTGCCCAGAGACAGGTCAAAAAGGCAATGGACACAAGTTGGAACATGTGAAATTACAATTAGATACTAGGAAAAAAAAAAAGAGTTCACAACATGGCTGGTCTCATACTGGAACAGGTTGTGCAGAGAGGCTTTGACATTTCCATCTGTAGCATCTCCACCCTTGGAGATACTCAAAACTCAATCAGACATCACCCTGAGCCACCTGCTGTAAGCTGGTCCTACTTTGTGAAAACATCCAATCCAGATGACATTCAATCACTGCTGCCAAACTGCATTATTGCACAGTTTTAAGAAGAGAGGGAGATGGGATTACAGCAGATGGGATTACAGATTGTGTTTCAATCTTCAAACATTTAGCAGCATCCAAGGAGCAGAACAGTGGATGTACAGTGTGCAAGAATGAGGCCTGACCTTGTAAAAAAACAGTGATTTCTACTAGAAAAGTAAAGAGTTATTCACAGCAGCTTTTTGGAGACATGCAGTTCAGCTTGCTATTCATCATACCTCCTCCACAGAAGAGCTTCAGATAGAGGAATGCTCAGATCTGATAGTAAAAAAAATACCAAAGCGGAGGAGGAGAAGGAGGAGGGATATCACAGTACAAGAGATTCAGTATGGCCATAAACCTTTGTCACAAAAATGTAACCTCCCCATTAGTTTTGCTTATCTTCTCATCCATTTGTTATTAATTTGATGGAACTGGGGAGTTGTCAGGGTTATGTGATGCAAGGGATTTATCTTGCAGAACAATCTCTGACCCACTGTTCTAAGTCTTCAGTTTCAAATTACAGAGATTAGAAAAGAAGCTTCTAAAAAAGCAGCATTGATTCTTTATTCATTGTCAGTATGATTTTATTCAGGGATAGCTTGAACAATCCACATACACACCCAAACTTTTAAGCACATGCCACATGCAGCAAAGTCAGGATGGGTTTCGATGTTTCAAATATTGTAGCTTCAATAGCTAATGACACTGTAATACCCTAAAAGCTTTCTTACATACTGAAGTCCAGCTGTGCCAGAAGCTTTAAATGCTATTTAATAGAAAGACAAAAAGGGGCAACTTGTAGAGTCACTAGAGAACATTCAAAGGGAGATGTAAAAAGATAGCCAATTCATTTTGCTTTATATGTACCAGGGGAATAGAGAGCTATGAATAACATCCATGCAGAGAATGCAGTCACTTCCAAAGAACTAGCACCATTCTCACTCACTTTCACATATAAATACATTAATTTAAAACATACAGGTTATTTAAAACTCTAACATGACAACTATATTATAGTTTTGGGGTTTTTTTTACTTCTGAAGCTTTTTTAAAAACTTTCATCCTCACTTCCTTGATGCTTTCAGAACATATTGAAAGATGCTTTTCACAGCAGTGATAAAAGCATCATCACAAACAAAAAAGAAAGAAAAAAAACCCCCAACCCCTAGAAAGAGCAACCAGACCTTCACCATCTATCTGCTTTATGATTTTGGTAGACTTTCAATGGATGGCTAGATAGACATTGAATAAAGCAATAATCTAGAATGGCAAAGCTTTGTTAACCACAGTGTCTCCTCTCTTTGCCTTCCCGGCCAAGGCAAGGAAGACTGCAAAACACAGCTTAACACCATGGGCCCTCCCAAATATTAAAAGAACTCTGTATTGCCTAGGAGCTAGAATTAACCCAAAACTTTGCAAATTATGACCTTGCCTGACTCTCTTGTACCTCCTACTAATGCATAAGGTAAAACATCCCTAGATTTATGGAGCTGGTCAGAAGTTCTGCCTTTTCAACCAGAGAAAAGCTATGCTTTCAGCATTTATTATCACTGAAGATTACTTGCCAGACTGCAATTCTTTATTCCAAATGGCACTGTTAAAGAAAGTTTAAAAGCAGTTCAAAATTCAGCTTCTCAGATACCTCTAATGTATTAAAAATACTTCTCCCTTCATGAGAAAATAAAATAATATTTCATAAATGGAGTTGACATATCTTATTATGGAGTACAGTATTTTTACCTTAAGGGCATTTAATCTGGGAAAAAAAAAGTACTGAAGCTATGCAGATCCTTTGTAGAATCACTTAAATTGATTTTGAAAAACTTGAGAAAACTTGCTAAAAATTAATGAACTTTTTCTTTAAGAAAAAAAAATTTTTTGTTAATTTTCCCCCCTGTCCACCCATTAACTACATTATCCATTATCTGCCCAGTTTTCCAAGTTATACTTTTCATAGCAGCACAGCTCATGATAAAAAGATGAGAAAAAAATACTGACTGCTGTTAAAGTTCTATAATTCATTCTGACCAAGCTGTGTACACTTTGAATGAAGCACCTACAGAGATATGACATATACTTCATTAAAAAAACCACTTTTGATAATGATTAACAAAAGTTTTTAGCTTTTACTCTATGGAGATATCTGTGATTTTTAATTTTGTAAAATTAAAGCAATTTTCTCCTCCTCTGAACAAGAATTGCTACCTGCTTCCTAACAGCTAACTAAGGGTTGAAGGAGCATCCCTGCTCCCCAGGGATGCTCTAAGAAAAAAATTAATTACATCAGTGTGCATGTATTACTCATTAATGAGACCATAAACCCAATCAGGGACACTGTACACGAATATGGGCCCAGACAGGGGCTAAGACACAGCCACCAAGTCAGTGCCAGAAAACAAGTTACCATTTCACTGTGGAGCTGAGGTAATGCTGTCTGGAAGCACTCTTAAACCACGCAAGATAAAGCAACTTATCTTAGCTCTCTTTTATTGTCAGCTACTCAAAAATCATCATCATCACAGCTTGAGGGCAGAGAGGTACCTCAGCTCTGACCACAGCTTGTGGTGCTTCAGTTGAGGAGGAGCTTTCAGGACAGGACTTCAGGGAGACAAATGAGAACATGAGGTTTTGAGGAAAAGAATAAGCATGTGTGTACACATGAATACACAGGAAAACCGATGACTTCTCATTTTGGGCACAACAGGGAAATTGTGGAATCGCACATTTAAAAAATGTGTAGACGTGGTATCTGGGGATGCATTTAATGGTGAAGATGGCAGTGTTAGATTAGTGCTTTGACTTGATTTTAGATGTCTTTTCCAGCCTTAACAATGCTGTGATTCCATCTAGAGAACAATCTCTGCCTTGAAGTACCCAGGGAGGGGAGTTCAGAGCTCAGAGTCCAACACCTGCATCTGTGTGATGTTCTAAGTACTCAGTCTCAGAAGGCAAATGATGTTTGCCTCATTTGTGCACTCAGTTTACTCTTAAAAGAGTAAAAGTACCACAGAAACACATTTTCTAAATAGACACTATCACTTCAGTCCTATTCTTGTCCACTCGCTTTCCTCAAGAAGTCCATATTCTCCCCTTATTTGCCATCACTTACAATGCTTCTTAGGGTTACATCTCCACAGACCTAGTTCTATTTTCTGGTCTGCCATAAATCAACTAAAAACAACACAACTCTTAGTAACACAACTCTTTATTCTAAGAATTCTTTCAGCATACCTCAGACTTCTATACAATTAATGCCCAAGCCTTTTCTTTTTTCAATTTTACCATGTGTGCATGAAGAATTAAATTGGGATGGCTAATTGCATGGCACAAATTTGGATGGATAGGTATGTACTGACAAAAGTCATGCTCCCACAGCTGCCACCTTCCCTGCTCCAGTACTTCATCAGGAATGACTGGGGAAATGAATAAACATGCAACAGCATGTCAAGAAATAAGTCACCAGGGTTTGGTTTTTTCAGTTTTTTTTTTTT
>VZRH01003820.1:379097-390037 GCA_013397555.1 Urocynchramus pylzowi | reverse complement strand
TTTTTTTTTTTTTTTTGAACAGGGCAAATAATTGCCTTTTCTTCCAACGCATAAGGTCATCTTCTGTGAAATTTCACTCTGAAATCTAACTCAAAGAAAGGACAACAATTCCAAAACCCAGCAGCATTCTTTTCCTTTTACTTGTTCTTGGGAACAGCTACTTAAAGATACTTAAAAACATTCTTTAACTAAATAAAAGAGTCTGAGGTTTACACCAGCCCTGAAACAAAACCACTGAATCCTTCAAATTTATTAAAATTGCAACCAAGAAACCAAAGAAAACCACCCACACCCCTTGAAATGCTAAAGTGGGTGAACCCTAGCAGAGGAGCACTAATGCTCTAATGCCTGTAGTGCATGTACAGGCACTACATATGATTAATTTTAAAATATGGGTATTAATAGCATCCACAAATACAGTAGCTGATGATGGCTTTGTTGTGAATGATGTAATAAAGCTGTAGAAACTGCTTCCAGTAAACTCAGTGTGTAATTGCATACCTCAAAGTGGACTGTGATAGTTCTTCATCCTGTCTAGGAAGCTACTGGAGTGGAATACCCTATTATTCCTATTTTTAGTGCTCAGATTTTAAAGTGGTTATAGTACTTTGGAAACCATGAGCCTTATATCTTCTCCAGTTGCATCCTTTCAGGGAGAACACTGCTGTTTTGTGTGTGACAGTGAGCACTCTGAACTCCAAGGCGATCCCCCACACAAAATGTTCTACTTAATCAACTGATCTGTGTTAAAAGGATGTGGGTGGCTGGCTAGGAAGAAACCTATTGGATGAAACCTGAGAAAAACATGTGTCTCAACAGGTATGTGGAGGTAAGGGGGAAAAGGCCAAGGGGCAGAGAGCTTAAAGGGATGAGACCCTCTGGTTAAATGTTATTGAACAAGCAGAATGATACTCTCAGAGAATAAATCAGCCTTTTATTTTTGCTGCTAGTATTCGCTTTGCCCTACTTTATTCTTCCATTTATTATGGATTACTAAAGCCTCTTCACTAAAACTCTTAGAAAACAATGTATAGGCATAAATTTTAAAAGGCAGCTTTGGCACTCATGAGCCATGGTGATCGTAAATCAAAGCAGAACATTGCCACTGATTTGTATACTGTAACCCACAACCCTAACCTCAGCCCTGTTTTTCACCTATCTCTTGGATTCGACACAGAGAAAAGGACAAGGAATAACAGCTGCTGTGCACTTGAACATTAAGGTAAACCATTAATGAAAAAGGAATATGGTAGTCAACTAATCACAAAAACTCAACAAATTTGTGAGTTTTCCCTCTCGCCCCTAAGAACAAACACTGTATTTCTTCCTTGCCCCTGACTGTGCTCTAAAACAGCATTGCAGTCTTTGTCTCTAGCAATGCTAGAAGGGACAAAAGACCATACTGACTTCTACAATACAGAGCTTCTCGTCATCTACACCATAGGGTGGCACTTGAGGTGCCACAAAAGGCCCTCTCAGAGTAGCTTTGAGTAAGACTTGACTAATGTATAAAAAGCTTTGTCAGCTTTCAAAGTGAACTTGGCAGACTCATGATGAGGCATGTTGGAAAACCACTCTGGAAGACAAGACCAAGTTGCCAAAATGTACTGAACAAGTCATTGGACAAGATCAGTGGAAACATCAAATTTGACAAATAAGGTGAAGTCTGTAAAATCGTGAACAATTGCACTTTAGTTTTAAAAGAATGTATAGCTCAGGCAGATGCCACGTCCCTATTGTATGCAAATATTTTATTTCAATTAGCACTTTTCAATCACGCTTTTTCTTTTCTGAATGACTCATGGATATCTCAGTCAAGAAATGGCAGGACCAGAAGCACATGCCAACAAGGTGCATTTATCGCAAGAAGAGATAAATATGGAAGGAGTCATGTAAATCTATCACAGGATTTTTTCCAACCTGTCTTCCCTCCCAAACACATTTTCTCTACATGCCTGCAAGCCTCTATAAAACAGCATACTAAGTTTCCATGTCCTTCCGAGCAAGCCAGTATTCACAAGTATTTAATTGAAGCTAAAAAAAATTGTGTTTCCAGAGCTTGTCCATCAGGCAAGGAAAAAAAATCAAGTTCAGTCTGTAAGTTTTATCACATAGTATTAAGCCAAAGAAGATGTTATGATATAACCTGCCCACAAAATGCACATACAACAAAATCTTTAGAGCTTCTACAGACCACTTGAGAGAGCCCTGCTGCACAGGCAGTGATTATCCATGAGGGAAACGTGCTGAATAGCCGTGAGGTACGGCTGGATGAAAAAATACCGCAAGTTAAGATCCGTGATTGCACATAACCCTGACATCAGCTAAGAACGCTACATCTCGTGGCTGCAGTAGGAGTTTTAGCTAATTTCTAGTGTGCTGACCCCAAGCTGCTCTGGGGCTTTGAGCACCCTCATCTGGGATGCAAAAAGTTCTGTCAAGGAACCACAAAACACTGGGAGAAACAAACTGGTGCTGCCTGTTTGCCAGAGAAACAGAGGAAACCTTTCAAGTGTCATACGGGAATTTGGAAACATTAGTTAATTTTTGATCAGGTATCACTAGTATAACCAAAGAAGCTGGGCTGGGAAGGCTGCAAAATGTAAACAGCAAATGGTGATGAAAAATTCTATAATTGGTAAAAAATTAAAAAGTTTTGGCATGAAAGCAAAACCTCAGCAAGTGTTTCACTTTCCACTTCCATAGATTTTAACACCTCTCATGTTGTAAGAGTACTCTCTCCACACACAAATTTAAGCTGATATTAACTGCAGTTGCATTTGAAAGTATGTATTTTTCATACCAGTTAGGTTCTAGGCAGTAATCCTTTTTTCAGAAACTGTAAGATGTAAATGAAGTCATCGTTGCTAAGTGCACTAGTCAGCCATATATCATGTCCTCAGAAGTACAAAGAGTACTCAAGGGTGAAAGTTTCTTATGATAATGTATGATTTCTGCATTAAATACAGAACCACCATTATATAATTTTAGCATCTTGCCAACTTTTTTTTTTTTTTTTCTTTTTGAGCAGGAGTAGGAGGGAGAAATAAGGAGGTTGAATGGAACTGGAACAGTACTGTTTGTACCCTGGTGAATATTAGGGAAATGATAAATGATCCCTAGGCACACAGACTGATTTATGTAATAAAAAGTAAAATACCGTGGGGTGGAGCCTTCGTGTGAAAATCTCATCCTTGGACAGCTAAAAGGTATGAAATGCACCCAAGTGTCTCAAACCCCTCAGGGTTGCAATTAACTCATGATAACCACACCCTCAAGAACTGTCTACTTAGCTCCTCTGTTGGGTGGGAGGAAAAGGAAAGGGAAAGAAGTGCATTTTTGAGTATGAAAAACAAAAGATTGATAGTTTACATTAGTGAACCCTTTAAAATCAAACTGTTAAGATTTCTTAGTTTTTGATTTTTGCTAGTTAACAATATGAGTAAAGAGACATCACATTTCATGTCAGTATGAAAAAGGAAAAAACAGGTAAAGAAATGCCATTAAGGCAAATGCACATTAAAAAAATCCACATATATGCATAAACCAAACTTGTTAGTAGTTTGCAGCTAATACAGTAATGGGATAAATAAACACAATAAACAAAATGTGATTAAACCTTATTCTGCAAAGACTATTACTCAGAAAATTCAAATAAACTGGGTTATACTAAAAACAGCAATATGGCTTGACAATATAACCTGCACACACCTACAAATTTCTTTTTCTGTTTCTGGTGCTAGAAGACACCATTAGAGAGCACTGAAGTCTTATACTCTCTGTATTATCTTGTAGAAGTTCTAACTCTACCTAAAAAATTAAGGAGATAATGCTAGGAAGTGTTTTGTTGAGGGGAAAAAAGTGAGAATGAAACCATCTCAGCTTTCTTAGCTATACTGGCCATACAACCCTTACATTCACGTAAAGAGACTTGACCAATATATATCCAACTCAAATTAACTGGTATCTACTTATATCTTTGCATTATGGAAATGAGGAGGCATTTTTTTTTTATGCTACAAGATTGCCAAATTTATGAAGAAAACCAAGCTACTATGCTTGTCAAGTGTAGCAATGTGTCACCCTAGTAATGTATTTACAGGGCATTTTTATCCTGCAGAAAGAGGAAGTAAACAATGCATTCTCTTCCTGAGGTGAGAGAACACACAGATGTTTGATTCCAGTTACTGAACTGATACTACTGGCTCACTGCACAACAAGAGCAAATACAGTGCAATGTACCATCACAGGAACTTACCATAGACAGGTATGAAATCAAATGAGATCAAACGAGATCAAATGCCAAAATTACAGCAGTCTGATCCTAGGAGTCTTGTATATCCCCAACTCTGCCCCAAGACTTTAGTTCCCCTTGACGTTTAACAACCACCACCACTTTTGAAATTATAGCTTCCCACAAAATTCCAAATTCAAACTCCATCCAATAATGTATTTGTATGAAATTCAGTATCTGTAAAATTAGCATGCTCTTAAAATTGTATGTAAAGACATTTAAGCATGCCATAGAGCAAATATATAGTGCGTCTCAGAATTCTGTTTCAAATATTTATTATTTTCTTCTTCTCTAGAAATTGTAAAACTGAAGCTGTTTAAGAAGCAGATGTGATGCAATAGTTGCTCTAAAATGCACATCTTTAACAGTATAAAGTTTAGTTCAGATTCTTTGTCACTTTAAAATCTGCAAATTCATCCTCAAAACCTCCCTCAGCTGAAAACTATTCCACATACGTTGGGAAATATCACCTAGCCCTAAAAATATAGAAAATTTTACAGGTCAAGACAGCAAAAGAGGGGATAACAAAAAGTTTTTAGCTGTCACATTATTTTTCTCACATTTCCCTTTGCTATTCATCAAATCCTTGAATGAAGTCTTTCACTGTAGCTGAACTATGACTTCATGATGTTTCTTCTATTGTTACAAGAGGGAATGACTGCCTTGACAAGGTGGGGCTGAGCTTTTAAAACGAAATAGGTATTTCTAACACAATGAGTCTACAGTTCATCCATCATCCATTCACAGCCCTGTCTTAACGAGGAAAAAATGTGATGTGCTCTGTGGTAAAGATGAACTAAAAATTTCACAGCTGGCAAGCCTGAGGTACTGTTTTCTCAGCAAAGACTGAGGCCACATACAGAGAAACTGATTGACTGCTCACCAGGTTTTTCTTTTTCCCTTCTCACTTTACTGCCTCAGTCTTGAACTTTATGGAAACCTGTTAAATACAGGAATGCAACTTTTATTATTTGATTTTTTTCTTTTTCTTCAAAATTGTATCAAAATACCCACAGAATCACAGAACAAGCTGAGTTGGAAGGGACCCACAAGAATCATCGAGTCCAACTCCCAGCCCTGCACATCCCCAAGAGTCACACCAATTCATACATTTAAAATTAGGGTTTGGAATAACTTACCATATTCCAGTATAGTTTGAAAAAATGATCAATCTGAACTTATTACAAAATTCCAGTTATGATGTGTGAAAATGTCTTTCATCTCCCTTTCTTTGCAATCTCAGGTAACATTTCTGGTTTTGTAACAAAAGACTGCAGATATTATCTTTGATAAACATCTCCAAATCTGTCAGCATGTTGTCTAGACTGCAACTCCTCTTTAAAAGTCTATATTCATATGCAGTATGTGAGGGAACAATAGCTTAACAAGCTCAAATTTCTTTGAAATTTATTATCTAATTCTTTATGTGTCTTTACGTGCAGGCTTTTACTGAAAAACAAATAAATGATGCAAATATAAATAACTTCAGCTTAACCAGAGCTAATTTTGAACCTCAAGTGCGTACTCAGGTTGAGCAAAGTTGAGAAGTTCCTCATGGACACAGGGTTTCATCCTGGGGGAGCTGATGGTTGAGTCAGGGTCCAAGTCCATGAGAATTCACCTTTCTAAGGAGAACACCATCACCAAAATGTGGCATACACTGTCATATCATCACATATGATCATAAAAGCTTAAGCACAGACAATTGGTGTTGTACATATTTAAACTGCTGCTGTAATCTGCCCTCCCAAACCCATAATCCTCTGTCAAATTAGAGAAATTAGTCAATCTGGATCCAAAGCCTGGAGTCATTAGATCACGTTTTGGCAGAACTTGACACTCAAAAAGCTGGTTGGGCACACAACCAGCACCATGTATTGACAGGATACTGCCAGCCACGTTTCAGAAACTCAGTGGTGAGAGTAAGAATCCTATACATAAGTGGGTTATGAAAAATGCATACAGCTACATGAGCAGGAGTACTTTCTGGAGTGTATCCTTACCATACCAATTCACACACTGAAAAAAATCTTAATTGCACAGCAATTAAGGAGTTCCTCCACACTAGGCAAAGGAGAACCTTCAGATGCCTTTAATTGCAGCATGCACCCCAGAGAGGTTGGAAATAGAACAATAGCAAGGATTTTATTGATAGGTATGAAATGGGCAAACTCCACATGACTTTACCCTCCCATGCCTCAAAAAACAGTCTTTCCTATTGCTTCATTCAAGTCCTGAGAGTTAATAAAATACAATGCTGTAAAGTTTCACACCAGTCTGCCTTGGCAGCCTATTGCACTCTGGCTGTAGAAGCGTCTGCTTTCAAGCCCTAAGCCCTCGCAGCAATTATCCTGCTCTCAGACTAAACCTAGAGAGCATATTTCAAAAGAAGTTACATCTAAACAGAGGGAATTCAACAGTGATCAATGTTCCACAGGCCTCAGTGGCAATAAACCATTTACTGCCTTAACCTTTCAAGTCTGCACAAGCGGAGCGCCCGAGAGCCCTGTGATGAATTAGCTGAAGCGTTTGGTCGGGAGTGGAGCAGCCGCCGCTGCTTCCAATCACCTCTCCAGCAGCAGCGCCCGCTGCGCAGCCCTGCAGACAACAGCTACCCACCAGAGACGGGTGGCTCATCCCTTCGGGGGCTCCACTGCCCAGACGTAGTTTCTGCCAACTTCCTCTGCATCCACCGCTCCTAATGGAGTCACTTTGGAAAATAAAGCACATCGAAAAGCTGGGCATGGTCCTAATCATCTTTTTATTACCTGTTGTTTTGTTCTTTTGAGTTTTTTTAAGTTTTCTGATGTTCACATTGGTGTAACGGAGTTTCTCACACACTTTCATGTAAATAATGATTGTTTTGCATTCTTCTCTGTAGGAGGAGAATTTTGATGGACTGTTAGTTTGACCAGTGTGGTTGGAGAGGTGACAATGTCATTCTCCAATCCACTGCCACTTTTAGAATTCTATAAATGTTGAGGTCTGAAAAATAAAGTTCTCTTTTCCTGTTCCTGTTCGGATGCTGGAACACCTTGCGTGAGCTTTATTATTTCGTGTCGCAACAGTGACAATTACCCACGCGATTATTACCTTACAGAAGACACAACACAGAGAGGATATCAAAGCGCGCTCAGCACACTCGAGGCTGCAGTAGCTGATTTAGATCTGCTTCCCCCTCTTGTAAGATTGCCAAAACAAATTGAATGGGGAAAAAAAAAATCACCCCTATTGCATTAGTGTCGTTGTTACCAAGGCTTTCCCACCACCCTGCTTGCTGAAATACAGTAAGAGAAAGTAATCCATTACAGATGGCTGAAGACACCTAAACCTTGGCAAAGTACTTTTGGAAAGGCTGTCTTTACAGAAGTTAAGAGTTAGTTTTTTATAAATTTCAAATGGAATTACTTTGCCTGTAACTTAAATGCAAGACTAGCTCTTTTATCGTAGTTGTCTTGGTAATTCTGGGATTATTAGGATAGGCTTTCAAAACCAGTGAGACCTCTGTAGGCCTTCTGTTTTTACAGTTTCAGAAGAATTTGATTTCTAACACCATTACCTGGAAATAAACCAGGTGATCACCACCTTGTCCTTCCAGGTGAAACATCTTAAGATGTGTTTTTCTCTTTATGTAGACAGATATATATATATATATTTATGTGAAATCTGTAAGCTAAGATACTACATACACACACTACAGTTAATTCAGGTATTCCAAATAATCAAAGGAAATAAAAAATCAGTTTTGTGTTTTGAATTTCCTTATAAAAGTTGGAGATATAATTTTAATTTTTAATTTAATTTCTAAAGGAAACAAGACTGTTTGTTTTTTGTAAAAAACTTCAGTGTTTATAACTCAAATGCTTTAGTATGAAGTGTGCTAGTGTAAGAATCTGGAAGCTAAACCAGAAATACCAATAACAGCCTAATTTCATACAGAGCAAAACAAAAAAAAGAACATAGCTGGAATTATTTAAGCCTGTGGATGAAAAACTGAAAGAATCATCAGCTATTCTGATTGATACATACATAAATCCAAGGAAAATATGACTACTGAAGAAGAAACACGCTTTTGTTACCGTATTTACTAACTTCTTAAGCAACAATTACACATATATAGTTAATAATACCTAGAATTCTCCTTTTTCTTGTATAACCAAGTCCCATATAACATAGGCCATATGACTTCACTCGGTGATTCTTATACAAGCTGTATAAATAGCCAGTAGTTATTTATATCTCTTAGGCAAGCATCCTATCTTGATTTAAGGACTGCAAGAAATTGAGAATCTTTCACTTCCTTTGGTAAGCCGCTCAAATGCTAATTGTCCTCACTTTAAAAAATTTGCACCTCTTCTCTAGTTTGAGTTTGTTTAACTTTAGTTTTCAGCACTGGATCTCCAAATAATTGCCTGTGAGGTTAAGCACCCAGTAATACCAAACATCTTACTCCCTGTGTGAGCAGGATCAAATAGCTGCTTCACATTTGCTTTAATGAGGTAACTCTAGTGGTCTCCTAATGTCATTTACCAGCAAGACTCTTTTCCAGGCCTAGAATCACTTTTGTCTTTGCTCTGAATTGTTTCCTATTCTCAACATATTCTGGAAAGCAGAAGTCCTGAGGTGTTCTTATATTAGGTGATATAAGCAATATTGACTCCTTACTTCTACTCAGTAGCATCCTGTCAAGGTATCAGCTTCACATTTTCTGGCACAACACTGCTCTGTGTGTAGGCCAGCACTCAAAGCAATTTGGAAGAAGAATTCTTCTGCAGTTCCTACTGTACAGAAAACAAAGCTTTCCCCCTCCTCTGATGTGACTCAACTGCTTTCAGAGACAGAAATTCCCAGTCCTGCAGAGGAGGGAGCTTGGCTAACGCTGGACCCTAACTAGCTCCTTACAGATACAACTTGGGTGCACATTCCCAAAACCTTTTCCTAGACTAAAAACTCTATCTTACCCAGTGCACTTGCCTTTCTAAACCCAAGCCACAAGAGGTATTAAACTAGTTTGATTAAACCTTTTTTTTTTTTTTTTTTTTTTAAGGCCTTAGAAAAAGCAATTGATTCTATCTGCAAGCTGAAAAGCAACTCAAAAGTTTATAGTAAGCTACTAAGGAAGAAAACACTCGATTTGTGACTGATCAATCTGTTTGGAAGACTGACAACCTGTTGGCAAAGAAAGAGATAAAACCAGGGTATCTCACATCTCAGAGAATGTGAGAATGAAGAAATAGGAAGTGCCTCAGGCTGAACTGTTATAATTATGTTTTATATACTATGTTATAATTCAGCCTTATTTCAAATAAGTAGTTTCTTATTTTTTGATGACACCAGAAAATTTTCAGACAGATGCCTAATGATTCCTCAGCACACATCTTAAAAAAAAAAGAGTTATAAGGCTTTCCAGTTGTGGGTATGGGGAGTGGGAAGGTCTGGTTAAGGCAACTAAAAGTGTTGTTTCTCTAGGGTTCCCATGAGGGAAACTGGCTAACTTGAAGTAGTGTATTCTTCTGTTTTATTTAATCCAATGATATGTTGGGAAACTGCACTGTTCTTTTAAATTTGTGACCTGAGCAGATCTTTTTGAAAGGCAGTTCCTACACTGTAACGCTGCATGAAAGACAGGTGTACACTGGTACCAAGGAAATCTCAGAAAATGGACCTTGAGCTCAGGACCTCAGGATGTATCACACAGCAGCAGAGACACAGCTGCAGATGGAGAGTCCAGTTTCTGGGTGGTCATGACCCTCCTCATGGCACAGATCTTGAGCAGAAGTCAAAGGTACATCACTGTAGCCACCTGAGCTTTCCTTCCTGCAGTGCCACACAAAAGCTGTGAAAGAGAACTAAGTTCTTGCTGTGGCTCCCAAAAAAGGCAAATTTGACAGAAATAAGACCCCAGCAAAGACAGCTGCCTGAGACTAACCTCTCTTTCTGGATCTGCAGGCATCAAATAATCATCCATTCACCAGCAGAAGCACTTTCAAACCTATGGAGCTGATTTGCCAGGTTAAGCTGCAACGATGAAGACAGTTTACTTCATCAGCATCTTTATTGAATTAGTAACCTCACTTGGATTGATCCAAGATGAAAGCAGAGGGAAAAAAATCTCCGGGATGAAGCAGACAAGCTGACCCACCCTCCCAGGCTTTTGTCACACAGTTACACTCCTGTATTTATCTCCTGAGTCACAGCACAATACTCCTCCATCTAGGGTCAAAAGGAAAAGGTAGATTAATAGCCCTGAAGCTCCTAAACTTCATTAAGTTTGTCGCAATGCTTTATAAGACCAAAACGTTCACTAAATCTAAACAAAATCCTGTTTAAGCAAGTCAAGTTTTACTATGGTTCACGTCAAGTGGTCTGTGTTTATTCCAATTTCATTTGCAGAGAGGAACACACTGGAAGTAGCTTTTTTTTACACTGCAAGGAGGAACTCATCAGTACAAGAGAGAGGTGTCCTGTGCTTGGAAAAACCTTTCATTTGCTTTAGTTTCATTGCTTTTGTCAACATCATAGGATATGCTTTTGCTTAACTTCATTGTAACAGTTCAGTGATTTACCACTCCCCACAAAAGACAAAAAAAAAAAAAAAAAAAAAAAAAAAAAAAAAAAAATTTAAAAAAATATTGAGTGGCAAATT
>VZRH01003820.1:326795-376319 GCA_013397555.1 Urocynchramus pylzowi | reverse complement strand
ATTTTTTCAGTGTTTCCATAAAGAAAAAAAAAAAAAAAAAGAAAGAGAATCACGTTCATTGAGGGGCTCTGCGTGAGCCTGCAGCAGTGAGAACTACCACAGCGATCCAGATGGAAAATGCATCTTGGTCTCCATGCTCCTCTTACAGGTTTTGACTTGCTGAAGGTGGGTGGGCAGAACTTGGAGAATTTGGCACCTGCATGGCCAGAGTCTGTAAAGTTAGCAATTTGGCTACACTGATGATGAGGAATGTAGAATGGCATTGTGACCAAAATCGACTGCCTAGGTCAGGCACATACACGCACAGCTTTTTCCTATATTCTGTACATCCTACGTGGTTTCTAAGGGGTCCAAATACCAGAGGAAATAAGTGCTTATCTGTCAAAGAGTCAGGAAAACAGAACAACAAAGGTGGAAGGGATTTTAAAAAAATTCCTTTGCTGTCCTACCCCCAACTGAGAAGAGTTTGATGCTTCCTCTTACTCCCAGCTGTTCCTAGTGCATTTGGCTTTAATCAGGTGCAGGGCAGGAACTCAACATCCTGTTGCCTTGCTCTGATTAGGAGGAGTCAAATTCTACAAATTGGCAGATTTCTTCTTTTAGTGTTCCTTATTTGATGAATCATTTGTTTTAAAGTATTTGGAAAGGGCCATTACAGAGGCAGTGGACCCAGCTTGCTGCTGCTTCCAAGTCTATTTATAACTGCAGCTCTAAGGAGTTTGAGCAGACTGCAGTTTCTTTTCCTTAACAGCCAGAAAGAACCATCCTGTGAAAGCAATGGCACAGGCACCCATAAGTGGTAACATGCTCATAAAAACAAACAGAAATGTGATCAGAAGCTGTATCTCTGAGGTTAATGATATTTCTTTTAATGTCAGTTCTGAAATAACGTCAGATGGAACATTCAAGAGATTTAAGCTTTTCCTCTGCCCTTGCATTTTATTCCTTTCTTTACCAGGATTTTTGCAGCCACAACAGAACTGACTGAGCAAAGCTTGCCTTCCCACACTGGTAGCAGTAGTAATTCTGTAACTCTATAATTATTGAGGACAGTCACTGAATTAGTTGATACAGTTAAAGATAGCACAAGAGCAATTTTTTTTTTAAAAGAAGTATTTTCCGTCCAAGGTAAGATAATGGCTTCCCTTACAGTACAGTCAAAAATACACTTAGAAAACGTGCACAGAAAACAAATAACATGACAATTAAAGGCATTTACCCTCCACTGAAAATTAAAATGCCAAAGGAACAAATGTTTTATTTCTACTTCTTTTCAATTTTCTTTTTTTTTTTTTTTTCTCCTGTTTTAATTCGAGAGAAGTCAGTCAAAGAAGGGATGACACTCCACCCTGCCCATGCACAGGATTTCCTCTTCCTTCTTTCATTCTGCTTTGCATTCTTACATTTTAAAAATATAAAAGTATAAGATACTGACTAAAATGGAAGTGTATTCAATTCAAGAATAAACTTACAATATTAACTTCATTGTTTATAGAGGGGTCTTTCTCCAAAGGGAGCACCCACATTTATTAAGAACAGTCCGAAAATTACAAATATCTAAGTCTGACTTGGATACCAATCAGTTTGGTCCCATTACAAAGCAAGGAGCTGCTGGAAAGATCTAGTTTATATGTTACTAAAATTCTTTGGAGCGTTGAGACTTTAAGTTTTTATCAGCTCCTCATTACAAGCTGCTGCCTAATTTTATCATAAATCATGTGTTTCTTGTCTGTAATGATTCAGACTATTGTCTGCCACTCTGAAGTTCAGCTCTTGTGTTTGCTAACTAGATCTCAACCATGAAATGCTATTCTGTGCAATGAAAAGTAGATGAAAGGACTTACATCCAACCTTCAACAAACCAACAGTTGCTCCTAAGAAGGCAGCTCCCGAGTAGAAGATACGCCTGGTGTAGCCAAGTGGTCAACACCTGACAATCTAGAAACCCTCAGAGGAAAAGTGAGATTAAGACCTCTTAGCTGCAGCCCTCTTCTGATAAAAAGCAGCTGCAACACAGAGACAATTACAACCAGTAGAAGAAAAATTTTCCAGCTCCTGACCTGCACTGTCAGCTGGGTCCTTCATGTTTAAAAAGACTCAGAGTTTGCCATGGGGCAATGAGGAAAGCAGTGTGGTGCAGTCTTTCAAAGAGAAGATAAAATAATTTTCAGGATCATGTCTGTCTCCCACATTTCAGATACAAGGAAAAACAAGGCACAGGAAAAATATCTGCCAGGGCTCCATCCACCCTTATTGATAATTCAGGGTTGAAAGAAAACAGACTTTAGGAGCAAATTACTTTAGGAGCAAATTTAGAACACAAATTACCACACAGAAAAATAAAGATAACTGGTAGGAGATGCTTCCAACCCCTCTCCTCTTTTGTTTAGGGAATAACTATTAGAAGCAAAGTTGGTTGCCAGTGCTGCCAGTCTACAATCAAGAAAGAAATCAAGAAATGTACGAAGATATTTTATGAAACCAAAGTGCAGAACCACTGTATGTAAACTGTAAAAACTTGACTTCAAAGGAACTGAGTAACATAATTTCAAAATAAAATAACAAGTTTTATCCCTACCTGTATCTCAGTGGAAACCAAGCAGCTACTTATTGTCATTTCATCACTTAAAAAAATCCCATTTATTAATCTCAGATATAGGGCTGGTCAGTAGCAGAATATCATATTAATTTTATTTACTTTGGACTTGAACTCATTTGTTTATGGTACATCTTCGTTATTTAAAGTAGGTGTTTAATTTTGGTATTTTTCTCTTTTTCCAAGACTAATATTTCACCATTTTTACAACTGATTTCAGTCAACTGACAGATAAATAACATCCAGACTATATTTAAAGCTTGGTCATAAAAATTACTCTTGTCCTGTTGCGCATATCAAAATCAAGCTTAATTGCAAATTATATTCCTGTTCACTTTCAAAATGTGCTAGATCACAGGATGATTTTGATGTTTGGGGTTTGCTGTTTTAGTTTTTTTTTTCACTCTGAAGCTCTCAGTAAAATAGGAAAAAGACCTCAAAACCACAAGGAGAGGGGACAGCTGCAGGGCTTTGGGCTTTTTCAGTTGGAGTAGAGCCTCAAGAACAGGAGGGAGACAGTAATGTCCTCAGCATTTCCAAGAAGGCTGAAACAGAAGAAATTTGAGAAACCTTTGCTACTCTATATCCTTTTTAACATTTAACATTAAATTGCAATTAAAGTGTATTATCAGCCTTATTATATTAATTTTAATTTTTGAGGCCTCTTTCCTGTCATAAAAGGTATATTTAGAGGTTGGGGGGCCATTTTTGCTTTGTTTTAACAAATGCATAATTTAACCATCAGAGTATGTATGTATTTATTCAGATAAAAATGTCCACAAGGCTTTACATGATTAAATGAATCATTAAAATACTTACTGAAACATATCAAAGGGAATATTTTCTTCAGAGCCAGCACAATACACTTGGTAAATAAATACATTATTTCATAAATGTACCTTATTTTTATAAATCTCTTTTGCTGACAGAACGAACAGCCTCTGTAAGTCAAGACAGTCAGCTGGCTACATTTTTACATCCCAGACCATTAAGCTAATCATTCACAAGGACTCTGGAAGCATTTAGAACAAAAAGTACTGATTTTCATCAGTGTAGGTCAAATTCAAGTCTGGTGTATGAGTGCAACATCCTATACACTCTACAGCAAGGCTCCTATTCTTGAAACAGCAGCAGCTCTACTCCCTGCTGTCCTCATCTAAACGGGAAAAGCTTTCTTCTTTTCTGATCCACTGAAGTGACCTCTCCGGGTTGTAGAACAAGACTGCAAAAACTGAAATTTATGTTGCAACACTGGCAAGTCTAGCTCAAACAATTTGGGCTTGTATTCTGAAGGATATGTATTCTAAAACCAGACATTTTCTTTTCTTTAAGTTTGTGGGGAGTTCCTCTGAAACCTTCCCATGATTACAGCCAGGTCCATATGGTAATGTTACATTGTTGAGTGAATCAATATTACTTTTATACATACACACAGCATAAGATCCAAATACAGTATCATTGCACACTCTAGTTTTCTTCACACTGAACAAACTGCCTACAATAGTTAAAGCCCTAAGTCAAATTTAATATTCTTTACTCATGCAAGCTACCAGCTGGTCTGAGTTGGCTCTTCCATTTAGGAACAAGAAAGCAAAAAGAACAATATTTTCCACATTAAATCTAAAAAATAAAATTATTGTAATACAACTTCAGAAATCATAGCAATTTGTTTGATTAAAACATTCCAAACATTTTTCCCTTAAACATATGATGAAAGACATGTGTGTGACAGAATTATTAAGGACAATAGCTGGTCAGTTTATGCCTTGCACATGCACACTCATTAGTCAGAGGATCTAATAAGATATCTATCTCACCATTTTGGGGGTGAAGAAGGGACAGAAGGGCACATGGACTTCCTTTGCTACCAGAATCTTAATTGATTCCAGAACACTCACTCAAGCCTGTTAAAGGAACAACCCTGCTTCAACAGCAAACTTGCACTACGTGCAATCAAGTCAGGATCTCAACCACAACTTTGTCACCCACCAGCCACCTAATCAGAACAGTCTCCTCCAAACCCCATGTGCAGAAGGCAGCTGTTTCAAAAGGTGCATCACTGCCATTCAAGTAGGCTGCCATATACTTTGTCATGCACAGGTTGATCACAAAACAGCTCCAGTGAACTTACAGAACTGAAACCATTGCAATGCACATTTCCAAATTGCATCCTTTTCCAGCAGGGGTCAGAGAAACCTGCACAAAATTCATGGAGGCACATGTTTCTCCATTCTCACTGTTCACTTTTTTAGACATAGTCCTGGAATGCTGGCAGCAGGACCCAGCTGTGCCATGGACTTCCACTACAGGTTTGGGAAAGTCACTAAAAGCAACAGGCTAAGAGCTTTGCACTCAATCATAACATTTCAGTTGATTCCAATGGGTATAAGACTTCGCCTCAATCCCATTAGTTTCTCACTACTCCCTGAAGAATATGAAGAATTAATTTTCTTTCAACTTCTCTTTATACTGCATATTGAAACCATTTAATATTTCATTTTCTTCTTTTTTCATACCTGACCCATATCACTTGTAGCGTCTTTGTCCCTGTAACAAACATCCCAAATTCTTGGCTGATGGAGTGGTTACCATCTTGGTGTATTCTCACAAGTAAGTGGAGAATGGAAGTCCTCTAGGATGAGGAAATTTTTACCATACAGGTTTCACACTTCTGGAGAAAGTACCTTAAGCACCAGACTTTATACAGAATAAAGTAGGATACTATTTCAGTTACGGTTCTGAATAAAAGTGGTTATTACTACATAATCAACAAAAAAAAACTTTGGTAAGAGGCAATTAAGCACTTTCTCAGGTTCACCCTCTAGGGCAGAATCCCTCTCTGCAGTAATTAATGAGGAACCTATGGAGACAACTTGTGTTACCACCCTCTAATATTTTACAGGTGTGAACAGTCCAGTTGATGGTATCACTCATGACAGGCCCACATGTGCATCTCAACAAATCTGGGCCAGGAAGAATCCTCATCTCACTTTGGAAGTCCCAGGCAACTCCAGAGAACCTGGCCTGAGCACAGATACTGAGGTCCCACTTCAGGAGAGACCCTCTAAAAAGCTTTTAAAGGAAAGTACTTATTAATTGCCTACAGATATGTTCCATAGGATTATAAAAAAGAATGAAAACCTAAAAAAACTCCCCTTACAACAAATTAACAAACGAAACCACCAGAAGCAGCCTGGTTAATTTATGGTAAATTTATGGAAAATGTAGTTCACAAATTTTCATTTAACTTTCATTAATCTCTAATTAGTGAAATACTGTATTGGTCATGAAAGAGAAACTACCTATAACCTAGCTTCTATCCAATTAATTTAACAATGCTATAAATCCAGTGCCTGTGAAATTAATCTCTTAATAAGATCTTATAAGATCACATTAACTGATCTGCCAGTCAGAAAAATCAAGCACATGTAATTCACAGAAAGAATAATTTTCTGTTAAAGTTAAATCCAATAAAAGGACATAAATAAAGAAAATCTATGCAAATGAACATGTGCAAGGTGCATTTGAAAGTTCAAAAGAAATGTTGCAGTGGTACTTGATTATATGTTGGTGTTTACATACAGAAAAGGCATAGGGGTAAAATTCTGTATGTAGTTAAATATACGGGGACAATTATTGGTCATATGGATCAAAGGAAAATAAACACAGTAAAAATTTTATTTTTATGAGAATTTAGAAAACCATAGGGAAACGTTCTGTACAAATGTAGCAACTGTCCTTAGATAGCTGTGCAAATAAGCCCTGCTCAGTTACTCCCTGGAATTCAGTTCCCTACAGGCCATCAAAAGGCACACCACACTCAACTGGACTTTCATTTATGCTTTATAATGGGAAAATATGACATGTTTCCCAATTTAATTAGCAAAGAAATTTTTTTTCTTCATTTCCAAAGACAGCTCATGTAGCTGCACTGAACAGGGAGTCGGCGAAACAATGCAACTTACTAGCATGGGACAAAAGGTCATTTGGAAGGGATGTGCCTTTAAGGACTTACAAAGGCTTCATCCTCAGTCCTGTATTAAAAGAGGAAGCATATCTCAGTAAAGGAAGGATGCCCACTTTAAATAAGGAAATGAGTTTGCAGGATGTACACATGCTGCTTTCTATTAATGATAAGCAAAGTCTACAGAAAAAGCAATACACTGCTCCAGCTTTGGCAGGAGTCATCTTCTTGTGGATTACCTGTAAAGAACTTTAAAATAAACAGACTGCAAATAAATGTCCTCAACCTCTTTTTTAAACTGATTTATGTATGTATAATGGGGATTAACACACACAGATTACTATACTCTGTGGCAAGAGATATAATTACAGACTGATGATTTTACATGTAGGCCAGGGACAACAGCAGTGTTTTGGGGCAGCAAGAAGTAGTGGTTGTAATATTTTTTCTTCTTCAAGCTAAACTTCACAGCTAGAGAGATTAGCCAGGCTTAAGGTCTTACAAGGATTTGCAAATTTCTCTCTTCAAGTTTAATCAACCATCAAAAAGTGATTATTATTTTCCATTAAAACCCTGTCATTTGTTTAAACATGCAATAAAAAAGTGGATTCTATTTTGCAGCAAGGATTGACTATCTGACCACTAATTTTAAATAAAAATAGAAGGTATAGAATGTTTTGCTACACTCTCACTGTTCTGTGAGCACATATTACTTGACCACTGAGGCTCGGGAGAATGCATATCATGCATACAGTTCCAGAAAAATTGCTTTAAGACTGAAAAAGGCTATGAGTAACAGTGAACAGAAAGCTTTAATATCAATTTAATTGGTTTAAAGTATACATACACACCCCTGCATACACATATTCTTTTAATAGATATGTAAATCTCTTTATATACACATTCAGATTTAGGTAGAAGGGTGAGGTCACTGCCCTTGGAAAAAAAGGAAACAGTTCATGTAAAAAATCAAGTTTCCTATCTGCCTTCAACAGTGACAGAATTCGGTGTTGCCATCCATTATCACTGCATCATAAACCATTTTGAGTTTCAAAGGATGATTTTTTTCCTGCCCCCACCTCCCTGACTCCTTAGGCTGACCACAAATTCTGGCTGGCATAGCCATGCAGAAGTGGGCATCCTTCCAAGCCCTGAGCAGGCACAGCCCAGTGTTGGCTTACAGCTGCTTGAGAGAAGCAGGCAGGCTTGTTCCCTGTGCAGCTTGGACCATCACACCCAGCTGGGCCCTGCTCCTGGTGCTGCTCACTCTCTCTCTGTGAGCCACTTGGCACACCCAGGCAAAGAGCTCCCCAACAAATGCAATGCACTGCTTCCAAGATAAACATCGATGGACACTTCAATGGAAATTCACCTCCATGAAACTGGCAAGAACCAGGTTTACACTCCTTACACCACAAAAATCAACCTCTTTCTCTTTTTTTCATTGCCCTTTTTCACAGTTTTAAGACAGATTTCCCATCCAGTCTTCAAAACATTAGTAAGCTGCATGGGGAATCAATCTGTCGTGGCATGGAGTTACGAACAACTGCATACTAGAGTGACCATAATCCTTATTTGTCTTCTTCCACCACGTTGTTTTTTTTTTTTTTTTCAAATCAGGAGCATAGGCTCAGTAACACACTGAATACTAAAACTAAGGAATACCACAAGTTTTTTTTCCTCAGGTGCCAGAGCCTGACAGTTCTGGCAATGGTGCCAGAATCACACACAACACTCCCACGTTATCTAAAGTGATTCTGGTTTTAATGAAATGGTTTGAGTAAGACTTCAAAATACCTAGCTCTAAAATGAAAAAGTCTCATTACACAAAAATCATTTGTTCCACTAGCCTTGGAGGTGTCAACATTTTCATTATACACTCATGTGTATAATCTTTATTATTCAGCTGTAAAAGTTTGCTGTTAGCCTGAAACTTGACATAAAAGTGTTTTTTTAAAAAATTCAGCAAAAGTCAGACTGTGTATTATATTACATAACTATTTGTTTTTTTTAAAAAATAAATAATTAGGAGGATAAAGCACTTCTGGCTGCTTGTGTAATTCCAAAACAAACAATTTTCCTTGAAAGTGTCTCCAGGTATTTATGGGAGAGAAGGAAAGAGGGAAATTAAAACTGACCAAGCAATTTCATTTATAAATATAACTTTCTGTATATATTTTTTTCAATCAAGTATTTATAAGGATTTTCAGCAAGCAGACTTTACACACATGTATGGCAACCAAATGAATATGGATAGACCACAACAGGTCCCAAGAGTTGTTACTGTCTATTGGGTCAATAATATGCAAATTGAGAAGGATTTACAAGCTGGACCATAATGGTTCCTCAGGACCCATTACTTTCCAATGGGTAAATAATACATGTTTTCTAAACTATAGCCATGCCAAAATACGTGTTTGCCCTTCAGGCTGTAAAAGTTCCAAATAAACCAATAGGATTTGTCAGATAAATAATACATTTAAAGAAGCAAAATACATGTTTAAGTAAACAAGCAATGCACTTAAACACTGACTGAAGGATGAATATAGATGCCCATAAGTATTGCATATATTTAGATGTTTATTGGGAACCAATGAGCAAGGAAAAAAAAAAAGTTACTAAGTATGAGGGGGGTTTTCTCCCTCCTGAACATGTTTACAGACAATTCTTTGAAACATTTGTCAGAAATTAAACCCATTCAGACAAAGTGAAAACTACTGAAGCCATGTGCATAGAAGAAGCAACTACAGATATTACAACCTTTTAGGGTTCTAAAGGCTGTCACACTTCTCAAGTTATCTGCATTTAGTGGGATGCCATGTTATTAAGCTGTTTTCCTAACCATGTCTCAGGATGCTGCTCTCTGGACTGTCTGATCTCTTCACACTTTTCTCTCAGTTTTGGATGAGGAGCATGAGCAAAGCTAGGAGGAAAGCACATATCAAAAGTGTGATGATGTTGGGAAATGCAAACCCAGTGTTTGGGAATGAGAGATAATGCACAGGGATGGTGCAGAGAGCACCAAGGAGGAAGGAACAATGAAATATTCAGAAGAGAAGAAGCTGATGGGAAAGACAAAAGGCAAAGAAGGAAAGATAAAAGGACATGAAAGGATCGCAAGCAAGAGGAAAAAAAAAAACAAAAAAAACTCCAACCAAAGCAGAAAATGATGCCCTGTAGAATTTGAGATTCTGCAGAGAAACTTTAGTCTCTACCAGAAACCTGGTAAATTGTCAGACATAATTGAACAATGAGCAAAGAAGCCTCTTCAATCAAGCCTGAAAAGTACTCAAATGGCTCACCTTTAACTTGGATGTGCATTTTCTGGGGACATTTTAAATGCAGAGGCAGTCCTGCTTCTTTCATGATACAAATTCATTAGCATCTGGTGTCAGGAAAGCAAAAACATGCAACACTCCTTTATCTCACATAGAGACAACACAGTCCAGTGGCGAATCTTAATCGAAATTAACCAAATTACAGAACAGTGTGTTTGTGACTGGCTGGATGAATGATTCAACAACTGTATTTAATAGGAAATGAAAGAGCAGAAGTGACCAGAAACAACAAAAAGACAGACTGTAGCGGGGAAAGGTGCTTGAAAGGAGCACAGGTGATGGAGTTTCAGAGCCCCTGCTTCCAGGAGAGCTCTAACTTTAACCAGCAGCAGGCAGCTAAAGAAAGGCTGCAGTGGTTCAAGGAATTCAGTGTTATTTTTGTCCTACAGCCCAGGTAAACCTTTAAGTTGGGTGAGGAGGGGATAGATATTGGAGCAAGCCAAATTCTTGAACAAGACCTACATTTAGTCACAGCAGCAAAAACATTCTTCTGTTTCCCTTCAGCTGTTTGGAGAGCACTTCCTAAAGGGAAGGTGGTGAAGCTTGTAGTGCTACCCTTTTCAGAAAGTAACCTGCTGAATAAAGAATTTCTTTCATATCTGAAGGAGTAACAAAGTGAATGAGATTCTCCAAAGGTCACTTTGCAACCCTTTGTGTCTTAAGTTAACAATAATTATTGAAACAATAGGCCTGGGCAAATCATGGCTTGTTCACTGCTCCAGATACAAAGGAAATTCTTTACTCAATCTCTACTTCCTTCTGCAGCACTCAGATCTCACCTTTGACATTCAACAGAATATGAAAAAGAATTTTGTCTCTATTTTAATTCAATTTTTTGAGCAGTTTCTTTATATTGCAGGGTAATATTTTAGCAGCTAAAATAGCTCATATTTTATAATAAATTACATCTGGTGATGCATTGGGGAATACACTACTTTATTAATGTATTTTCCCTGCAAAAAGAAAGATGAGATTGTTGTGTTTTGACAAGCTTTTTAAAAAGAAATTAATGGTTATGCTCTGGGGTATAAAAAAGTTTCAGTTTAACCTCCACCTCTCACAACTTGTCAATAATAAAAATCTGCAGGGCAAAATTAAATAATAAATTTTCCTTTCCAAAAACCATATTAATCTTTTCTGGACAGCTCTCAAGTTAACAAGGTGTTAATAAAACTCTAGGTGTATTGATGCAATATCCAAGCACTTGTGTCCAAAGGAATCTACTACCACTCACAGCCATCTTTATACAGCATGGAGAGTCATGGACAACCAACCCTCTTGAAGACTTTTACTGTGCTTTAAATACTCTTGAGAACAGCCTCCTGCATGGTGCATATAGCTCACAACTACTGTTCAAAGATGTAGGATTTAGATTAGTTTCAAAATTAGATTAATTAATCTATCAGGCAAAAAGATTTACTGTCAGATTTGGACCTTTCCAATTACTAGCTCACACATCATAAAACAGGGAATGTTAATGTGGGACTGAAAAATGTCAGGCTATAATTTTATTTTTAATATATACCCATTATCAGGCATAAACAAGTTACATCTAGATCTTGTAACCAGTGAACAGCTAAATTCTCTACAATTGGCTGGTCAGGGAGGTAGAAGAGATGACTTTCTGGATCCAAAGGTCACTTACCTTAACCAAGCGGCATCACTGTACATTCCTGGAGTGGCCATAATCAAAATGTACCAACCTGCTGTAATCCCACTGGCTTCCCAAGGCTGTCACCAAATTTGAGTATTTGGCACTCCAAATACTCAAAACTCCTACTCATTGGGAGTTGTCCTTATCCTTTAAGGTACAGCTATTTAAAAGTACATTCACCTTCCCGACACAGTCTCTAATCCTCTGAAATTTCTGATGGAGTTGTGTCAGTCTGAAACTCAGTAGAAAAATCCTGCTCAATCTCCACTGTGGCAAGTCCCCTGTTGTTTCCCCACATTATTAAAAAATTATAATTAACTTAAAAAATATGTTTGGCTACTGATGTGAGTCCTGGTCTATAATCCTTCTTCCTTGCCCCTCTTGCTTCCAGTTTTCTGTCTGGAACTCACCACAGGAAGGAAAGACTCTTGTAACTCACCTGAAGGTGGTCTGGTCTTAACATCCTTTCATCTAGACTTCCCATTTGGTGAACAACTGGGATATTTTCCTTTATGGTTCTATTTCAAAGTTTAGGATACCTGTCAGTTTTATTTACATTATACATGTATCTAGTCTAAACTAAACTTTAATGAAATCATTAGCTGGAGTTAGTTATATGTGCATCAAACTCATGAAAAACATGAATCACCAAATCAAACATAAATTTGAGAGTGCAATGGAGAAAGGAAATCTCCACATTCAAACCACTACACATGCCTTGAATATCTGGACTAGAACATAAAAAAATGTAATTCTTTGTTCCTTCTTTTCCTAACCTTTGAACATTGTTCCTGTGAACTGACAGTATTCACATGTCTCATGTTTATCTCCTCCCGCTTTTGAGGTATGATACACACCTGTAAAAAGTGTTGGAGCATCTGAAATTGAGCAGTAAAGAAATCCACAGAAAGTGACCTCTCTTTGGCATGAGGGCTGCTAACAATTCACCCTGGGTAACTAATTCTCCTGGTCCATTAAAGTGAACACCTCCATCAATTTAAAAGCATACTAAATTCATGTATATAATCAGCCAGAGATAGCAAAAATTATTACAGCAGAGCTGATTTCGGGTAGTGCTTAGACCACTTCCTTGCAAGGGCTGTCCAATCACATCTACTGCAGCAGTTATGCCACACCAGTACCTGGATGGGGGACATTGTGGGGGATTTTCCAAAAAAACTCTGGGAAGTTACACTGAGAAAAATGATCTATATTGAAGCACTATTTCAGGAAGTATCTAGGTATCAAGTTGCCAGCAGATAGAACATCTTTCAGGTAAGTGGTACCTCAATAGCCACAGATGCCTGGGCCCTTTTTGAGTAGTGGTTGCATAGCACCACATCCTAGGTAAAACCCTTGCAAAGTATTTCTATTTTAGCTGTGTAAATCCATGCTGTCTCGATTTAGTCTCTGATAGCCTCAATCACTGTTTCAAGCTGGTGTAAGCATATTTACACATTCTTCCCCATCTTGTAGAATATAAGCTTTATAAAGAGTCACATCAAATAGTTCAGATAAATTCCTTGGATTAATACAAAATGAGCATTTTAGGTGTTTCTTTGGAGGTCTCCCAGAACCAAGACATTAAAAAAATGTTATTTAGTAAACTTATAATGGATCAAATAATCAGTACTAAAATTAAAGTTGTCCACTCTTCCACATCTCTTTTTAATTTGCTACGTTCAAGGAAAGGAATGAAAACACTGTCTGGTAACAGAATTCATTTGCACATGTTTAAAGACTGATACATAACAAATTAACAGGATTTCTCATACTTCTGTCAAAATAAACCAAAGTAAAGTGTTTTAGACTTCATTTGTATCCCATGCAAATGCTGAAATTCTGACCAAGTTGAACATTTAACACTCCCTCCTCTTCTTCTCTCCCCGGGAAAACCCTTCTGACAAATTTTCCTCACGTAGAAAAGCAGTTTTGGAAAGTTATCATAAAACTGTTCCAGGAGGAACCACAAACCACAACCTAAGACTCAGCTTTGCTATCAAGGTGACCCAACAGAAGGTGTTCATAAGACTGCAGCACCATGAGACTCAAAGCACTCACAATGGTGCAGGGATAATCTTCTCTTGGGCTGCCTGTGGTCTGCAAGGTGAAGCATTATGCTGTAGCGTGCCAAAAATCAGCAGTCAGTCAGCAAACTTCACCCAGCAGAGACATAAAGGCCTGACAAGCTTCAGAGGGACACTGGAGCCAAAGCTGGCCTCATCACCAGCCCAGCAGGATTTGTCCTAGCAGAACGGCATTCCACTCCTGCCACTTGCCTTCTGCAATTATTAATCTCCTGAGGACTGGGGCAGCTTGGAAGTTTTGCAGAGCATTTACGAGCTCGAGGCCGGTGTACAAGGTAGGGGGGAGGAAGGGGGAGTGCAGCAGCAGGGGCCAGGGCAACACACCAGCCCTTACTCTGGGGGTGAAGACCCCCAGTGCTGTGGGCACCTGCTGAGAATGAAGAAGGCTTTCAGCAAGTAACATTACCTTTGCGTGGAAACTACCCTTCTGTATTAACCTCTGGCTAATACAGGAGGAGATTAACAACTACCCAATGCCCACTTCCATCCTACATGCCTCCCTGTAGCACAAAACTAAGGAAAGCCTTTGCTATTCCTCTGGGTTTTAATTCACCCAAGACCCTCTCAACCACTGGGTGGTCTCAATCTACCCTGCCATCCCACAGATTTCCAGGCACTTGGCTTTAGGTTTGCTGTGCTGATCCCCCGCATTCGTCACATTGGATCTCTGTTTTCTGGTGTCTCCAGGCCCAGGAGCAGCTTGTGGGAAGGTCAGCATTTTCACCGTTGCACTTGAATTCTGAAGAGCAGGCATGGTTTTAAGTCTTTCTCCACCACTCCCCCAAATTCAGTGCATTTCCAGAGAGTTAGGTTCAACCCTATGAAGGCTAGATTTTTAACTTGTGCTTAAGTAAGAAAGCCAACATTGACAGAAATTAGTTTCCCCACTCTAAATGTGCTCTAAACATGCCCCTTTAAAAATTGTTCAAACTCAGTCTACCTTTGAATCTATTTCTATTTCCTACATAACCACATTAAAGAACAGAATAGGAAAAAAATAGAAACGTAAACACATGCATTTACAGCCTATATCTGTGTTAAGGATATACCACTCAAAGAACTACTGATTGATCTGGTCTGCTATATTAGCCCTTGAAACAGAGATTCCGATGCTGTCCAGAAAGGGGAGATGGCAAAGGCTAGGGGTTTACCAGTAAGCAAAAATCCCCATACCAGTGCTCTGAAGTCCATTCTGTGGATTTTGCATATATTAAATGTGTACACATACACACATGGTTAGCTGTAATGGGGAAAACAGCTTTTTTTTATTAAAGAAAAAAAAGAAAAAAGCAGAACCTTGAAGTTGTGCTTGGATTCTTTTCCCTTGAAGCTTATAGGAAACAAACCCCAAACATGAACAAGCCCCATAGTACAATGCTGTTCTTGTCATGAGTTCTGAATCAGCACCACAGCACATAGTGTATGTATTGAAAAACAGCTGTTGGGTGACAGACTGCTAGCTGGGAAGTTCGAGTTGAGTGAAGTGGTTAACCCACATCCCTTCCCCACTGATAAAGTGCTTTGATAAGCAGGCTGCACTGGTGAAAGCTAGCAAAGAGCCAGGACTGAGACTTTCAGGAATGAATGTAAGACTTGTTTTGTGGAAGCAACCTAAACCTCCTGCACAGCCCTCTCCACTTGTATTTTACCAACCCATCCCCAGTTACTTTTAGTACACACTCTTTCTGATTGCAGCAGAACCAATTCTTTGATAAGTCAAAGCAATATCCTGTATAAATGGGAAATAAAACCAGAAAACTGCTAAAAATTCTCCCTTACTTTAATGTTTTATGAAAGTATTTTCTGTAGATTGAAATGTTAGAAGTGGTGTAGCGTTAAAAAAAGGTCTGTATTGGAAAAAGCATGTCTGGACTAACCGCAAATCAGAAATACATGGGCATAATTTTTTCTCAAATTTTTCATAATTTTTCTACTAACAGAATATAATTCAAAGATATCTTGGGATTAATTTCTGATCTTCAGCTAAGCACTTTTAGAAATAAAATCATTAATTCAGCATAAATGTCATGCAGATTTAAAAAAAAAAACCTATTCCCCTTTTGACAAATCTTACATATTATAAATATGTTCATATGCAGTGCTGAGTACAAAAAAAAAAACCTAATAGAAGTTATATTTCTCTTAGCATGTCATCTGATTTGTCGAAACAGTTCCTACACACATACAAATTAATCTAAGATTTCTATCCTTCCAATATAATAACATAAAATTTCAGTTTAGTTAGAAGCAGGCAGATATAAATAAATAAATCATTACCTATATAATAAGGCTGAAAGATTGCTGATCTAAAGACATACAATACCACACTGAATGTTTTTCTTCCACAATGTCCTGGTCTTGGTGTCTATAGCTCTTGCACTCAAACCCTTTGAAAGCCAAAGAAATAACTTGTCTAACCATTGTTGCTTGACCCAAAGGAATCACACTATTATTTTAACATACAGTTATTCATCTGTCTTACTTCAAGATTCTCCAGATGTATGCTCTTACAAAATAATTTAAATTAACATCGGATTTTCTGCTGCTAATGCTGACAATTATACAGAGATAACAATGATACAAAATCAGCAGAAATTATTTCAGAAAATTTTAATATTTGGCAAATGGCACGTCTGCCAAATATTAAAATATGGCAGATGCACATTTTTAATAAATTTAAATATTTTTGCTTAGCCTTTCGACATACCACTGTCTGATCAAATTGATCAGAAGTAATTTTTCTGCCTGCATTAAATCAAACAAGTAATTTCTAAATAGCCTCATTTAGAACACTTGCAGAGGCACCAAAAGATTACTAGACAGGGAATACAGAAATACACGTAGAATTCTGAAAAGCCGGGTAGGAATTACTTAAAGGCAAAATCCTGCTAGACACCCTCTTCACAATTAGTAGCTAGCCAGACGTTTTTGTTAGCATACAGCATGTTAATTTTTAAGAAAAGCTAGGTGGAAGTGCAACTGAAGAGCAGAATAGTAACAGTGTTCCCTATACTTTAACTAAAAGCATATGGTGCTGACATTCAGAAGTTTTACAGTATTTGTTTTATTGTGTTCTTACCAAGAAAAGAGTGCTCAACCATTTTACTTCCTAAGCTTTCTTAATTACCTTCATTAAAACTTGGTACAGCAAAACCAAAAAGTGGTTGAGACTTTTTTTTCTTTTTGTACCAGAATAGAAGAAAGGAAATCTGAATAGAATCGATTGTATAAAGGCCTAAATTAAAATCACTCTGTTTATTTAGGCAAAATAAATCCCCTCTGAACTGATTATAGTTATTAAAGCCAGACAACTAATAGAACCAATTTTATATTGCACAGAGTAACAGAGATCTTGCTGTACAGCCAGCAGTATGTATACTGAAGGTTCTGAACACTCTGATCACCTATGGAGGGTGATGCCTCTGTCTCCAGACGCTAAACTGTGCTCTGGCTTCTTGTCAAGTGCCACCTGTTACTTGTTTTAAGTTAGATTTTTAATTCTATCTCAGGGGCAAATGCATTTTATATGCCAGGAATGAGGTCTAATAAGATGTCCTATATGTTACTGTAAAACAAATAATGAAGGGCTTCACCAGCTGCTTATAGGACTGATCCTATTAGCAGGCAGGATGCTGTGCTGATCTTGAAGCCTCTGAGGTGGGCAGACCAGATGGGAAGGACCACCAAAATTCTGCTACTGAGAGAAAAAAATTCTTTCTGTCATGCGGCACTTTTATCACTGAGGTAGGGTGGAAAAGAAAGAGCAGGAGAATGACACTAAGGTCCTACTTCAGATAGATGTTCACTTGTGGAAACACAAAGGAAGGACAGAGATACCCATTACTGTCAAAACCAAATCTTTTTTTAGGAACTTTGTTCTCTGGCCACTGTGAACTGGTTATGCCTGAAGAACTCATATCCAATGACCTGTGATCACAAAAATGTCAGCTTCTAATATAAAATACCATAGTTATTGCAGGGCCAAAACAGAAGACAGATTATTTCCCTCTTTTTCTTACAAATACAAACATTTATTTCATTATATTATGAAATATAATAGGCCTCTAGAAGAGGCCTAGCAAACCCAAAGTAGATATTTTTTTGAGTCATCACAGTTTGAAGACCAAGACATTGGACTAGACTTAGGTTTACTGATTAGTCACAGCACATAATAATTCAGGGGAGTATTCTGGTATCTAGCTCACAGAGAGTAGTTCAGGCAACCTAAGAGAAGCACAGAAAGCATGGACTTGAATTTTCAAGGATTAGATTCTGTGAGAAACACAGCCTGAGGACACATCAACACTGGAACAAAGCAGAGGTCCCTCACAGATTTAAAAGCTAGTCCTGTAACCTAAGACAAAGAGGGGGACCAGCAATGCACTTGACCAGATTTATGTCTTTATCCTGTTAGAGAGCTTTCTTGTGAGATTTGCTTTCTTGGACAACCAGCCATTTTGCAATCAAACTTATTCAGCTCCCTCCAGAGGGTTAGGAGTTGTGTGTGCTGCAGGAAAAATGTTACCCCACACAGGCATACTCTTTCTTAAACATTAATGCACACTTTACTATTAAAAAAAAAATAATTAATAACTCAGAACTAAAGAACTACAGAAAACTCTAACTGCTGTGCCACCAGAGGAGATTTTAAAAACAACCAACAAAAAACCACAACAGAAAACACAACCCACACAACTGCACAGTTTGTCCTCTTAATGTAACTAACACAAAATAAAATTGGGAAGGGGTTAAGCAGAAATTAAATCTTCAAATATTTTGCCATCTCACTATTTAATATATTTTGAGGGATAAACCAATGAAGTAAGCAAAAATTCAGCTTTCAAGAAAGCTACATATTTCTGTAAAAATGTATTTTGACAGCTATCTCAGCCTTTATTGTGTTACACAGAGAAGCAAGACATGCTACAAAGCAGGTTTTCCATCATGCTAGTGGAACACACACCTTTCAGCTGCTAGTTCTGAAATTTAAAGCTTTCATTGATGACAATATTATGCTTGGGTGTGGAACCTGCCCTCTACACATCATCTTGAAAGACAAGCCTCCCTACACTCAAACCCAGCTTTCTTCTCCAGCAGACAAAGACAAGCTACTTACCTGCTTATTCTGACAATAATAGGTTTTACTACTGCAATAGCTACAGAAGAAATAAGTAGTAAACCAAGCCCAAAAATGACAGAATAAGAATTTTATTCCATTTTTTCACAGCACCTTCATAGCACAAAACTATATTGCAGCTTAGCACGTATTTGAAGGAATTAGAAACATAGTAGGAATAGTGTGCAGAGATTGAATAAAAGCTGTAAAGACCTACCTAGAGACACTTTTAACAAATAATGTGCCAGGTCTGTGACATAACTGTAGGGTTGTCTAATGGGACTTCTGGAATTAAGATTTAGGGAAAAAAAATCATATGCTTTTAATGACCACATGTAATCAGCTGAGTTATGTGGGAAATGTGGCTTGAAAGACACAGCTACAGATAATTAAAATTTCATTAAAATTAAATAACTGTAATTCTCCCTTTGAAAAATTATCTTCCCTAGTTATCTTGTCTTGATCTTATGTAAAGGAAGCACACAATGCAAAAGTAGCAATACAAAACTCATTCAGTCCACAAAGCCAACACAAAATTAACTAAATGTCTTCATTTTATCTTCTACTGAACTGCATACATTGCATACTCTGACAAGATATCTTATTACACTTATCTTTTTCACACTTCACATCTGATTTTGACTTATTTTTTAATTTAGTTTTATGCATTGAACTTCATAGAAATCTGTCCTTTTTGGACAAATTAGATAAAAATTATGACATTGGCAGAATGAAGACCTCTTCCCTTCAAGTATGTTTGACTCATGTACCCTCTATAGAGTAACTCCACTGCCCACATTCTTTCTATTTCTTAAGCCAAACAATTAATGATTAAGCTCTTTGTTACACTCTTAATCCTTCATGTAGAACCAAGGGTCTGTGCATGTTCATGTATAAAATTTCCACTGCATCAATGATAGAATAACAGAAGTTGGAAAAGACCTGTAATATTTTGAAAGCAAGACCAACTTCTATCAGGTCAACCACAGGCATGCTCTGAACATCTCCAAGGATAGAGTATCAGTGTAATAAAGATAAATCTTATTTCATTCTTTGCGGGAATTGGAGAAAGATGCAAAATAAGCTGCAAAGAAAAGAAGGAAATATTTACCTACAAAAAGCAAAAATAACACTTCTTTCAGTGATGCCAGATCAGTTCCAAGATAATGAATACTGTCTTTGTAGTCTGTCAAGCAGCAACACTTTTGGTCTTCTGAAAACATAAGCTTGTCAGAAATTTCTCTGAATCTTCACAACTGAGTCTAATAAACACACTGAACTCAATCTGAGCAGAAGATGCTATTAAAGCAGATATTTTAAGCCATTTTTCACATAATAAATGTATGCCAAAAAGTATGGCAAAAAATCTTAAACTTTCTAGATTACTTTTATTACTCATGAGGAAAATAAACCTGAAGATTAATAATGCTGTTACAGCATATCATAATTACCTACTTCATTATTCAAATCTAGATTCTAGATTCTCCAGGGTACTCACACACCTAACTTTCAAGGAAATATGATCACTTCCACCAAATCTGGCCACAGGGAAAGAGTTTTCCTCGTGAAACAGAGTTTCAGCTGCTAAAACTCAGAATCTAATTTGAAATCACACCTCCTCTTATCACACCACCAGTGTGCTCTCACTCACACAAAGACACAGGCTCGCTTCATATGCTCTACTCTCAGGTTTTGAGGTCTTCAGCTGTTTTTTGTCAGACATCAACCATTTGTGAAGCCAGTATTTTCCATATTTGCATTCTACTTAAGGCTGGGGGGGGGTTGTTTTGCTTTTCTCAAGTTTATCTTAAGATATAGCTCAGGGTTTTTGCAAAATTGAAGGTAGGAAAACTTTTCCCCAATGTTTTAAAAATTTTAAACTATAGGCATTCTAGAAAAGCTGTATTGCCTACAGAATTTCAAGTAGCAGCAACAAGCTATGACTATGTTGGTTACAGGCCAGGAATGTGGATTTGCTGATCTTACCAAAAATCTATCCTTGCTGAGTTTTAAAACCTTCCAAATGCTAGCACTTGCTTATAATTAACAAGCTTGAGTATTGCTTTGGTCCATAAAAATAGTTTCCAAAATCTCATCAAATCAAGACCAAACTCAGGCAGACCCAAATAAAAGGTGACAGTATCCGCAAACCAATGTGCCTGTTGAAGCCTGCAGAGTGAATAAAGGAGGAATATCTGGTGTTAGCCCACCTAAACCAGATTAATGTTTGTGTACCTCTTTCCACTTGGAAGACAACTGCTATCCCACTCTTCCTGTTCCTAATTCCAACTATTTGAATCACTGTTCCTGAAACATTCAGACCACTAAGAGATGGGGACTATTCCTTAGGATTAATGGAAGTTTTATCTGCAGAAGTGATGTCTCTCAACATCCCACCAGGTCACCACACCTTGGCACAATTGTGAGGAATCAAACAGATGAGCTGGATATAACCAGAGCACCAGGCACAGCATCACCACCTCTCTGCACAGATATTGTTCTCTTCCCCTGATCCCTGCTGCTGACCAGCTGACTACACAGGGCTGCTCTCCAGAGCACAGCATGCCTGCACACAATTTCCATTCTCCCCCACACCATGATGCAGGTGCCTTCATCCTGCACTCCATTAAAATTTACATTCTTCCTTCAGCTTCCCAGTAGCTGGTTTTCACTGCTCTTCAGGAATTCCAGTATTAACATCATGTCTCTTGCTCCCTCCTTCCTCAAATTACCAAGGGACAATGTAGGACTCAGCAGGAGAAGGAAAAATGTGCAGAACATTACTGCCCGGGACTGGCAGTCAGGAACACAGCTGGAACTCAGATGCTCCATAAGACAGGGCTGCTAGGAAAAGGGTTGGGTAAGTTTTTCCCAACTTTTTTGATAAATGCCATTACAGGTTCCTTTGCCTTTTCCTTTTATCATCCATACAGCAGCTGATTTAAACTTCCCCCAAAAATTACTATTATATAGAAAACAGCAGCATGGAGAAGAATGAACAAACTTTGTGAAAGTTTAAAATTATTGAAAAGTGAGGAACATCCTTGCTTACATTTTGATACACTTAACCTTCTTCAGTAATTAAAATCCTCCAATTTAAATTATATGCCTGTAAAAAGCAGAATCCTGTACTTAGGAAAAAAAAGTAATTATCTCAATTAAGATAACAATTTCCTATTGGAAAGATACATACAAATAAATAAGTCACAGCCCTGAAATTATCATTTTCAGTCATGAAAAGAAAATATTTGCAGGATACTACAGTATTAGGCTGCCAGTTTATATTGACCCCAATCCCTCTGCAGTTTAAAACCAACTTTACCTTACTGCAGGGAAAAGCTTTTCCAGCAAACAATAATGTGGAATGTCAGTAATGCATTCAAGGCATGAAAGGTTTTTTCTCCTCCCTTTCTAAGGGAAATCCCAGTCAGAATCCTTTTTAAGGTGATAAAAAAAATAACAAAAATATAAAACAAATTAGCCTTATTCCAGCCTTTTAATTCTGATACATGTTTTAGTTACTGGCAAAGAATATGAGAGTATGAATTGCTTGGCTTTGTTACATTTGGGAAAATTCCAACAATTAAAAAAAATAAATAAGATTTAGAAACAGTTTGAATGTGTAACAAAACTGATACCCAAGTCACGCCCCAGATTACTGTTCTTATGCAATTGACATTGGCCAGAGTCCATATAAAAACATACATCTTTTGGCTTCCTGCTCTGAAATTTACACTATCCCATTTCAAATCTGTGCTTTTATTCCTAAAACCAGAGCAAGATTATCATACCACAGTGAGAATACCTATGCAGAAACTCAATATAGTATATTTGCAAACCTATCCTCCCTTTTCACCCCAAAAAAAGACACTATTAAATTATAAACCTACTGTAGGACTAGTAAAATGGTTATAAAATACAAATGGAAAAGGTGGGGAGAAGAACACCAATAGATTCTACTTTGTCTTAATGGAACATTTGCAAAAAGCAGTACCGTTTGTCTGGCAGCAATGTTTATGATGCAGCTTTTAAAATAACACTTACTTTTCAAATTATGGACTCTCTTATTACAAATGTTAACTAAATATAAAAATTCTGAGCAGTAAGTAGCAGATTCAGCCTGCATATTTGCTAACTTTTTTTCCTTTGGGTGAGAGTTTACTATTACCTAAACTAACAGTGGGTATAGTGGATATAGTTAACAGCTACTAATTCAGAGTAACTTTCAGAGTCAATGTATCTGACTATTGTTTGCAAACTTGCTGTGTGTTATATGCTGGAAAAATTAAGCATTTCCACGGAAGAAAGCAAAATTATTTCTGAGCATGCTGCACAATAAAGGCAATATCCAACAACATTTTTAGTCATCCCAAAAAATCATACTAATGGGAACCATGATTTTTATTGGAAAGTAAAAAATTTACTCATATGGGTTTCCTTGGAGAAATAAACATTTTTTTTAAACTTCCTTGGGAAATATAAACAACTTAGGGCAGAGAGTTTTAAATATGTGAATACCCAATGCCAGACATGAAAGACACAAGAGTCACTTCCAGCACTTCTCTTCCTGCTCCTCCTGCATGGAGAAGACCAGAGAAGGAGAACAACACGTCTATAAACAAGTAACTTAGGATATTTCTGGTGATATTCATATTTGTGATTATACCCCGTTGATACAAAAACGCAGCAGTCATACAAGAAAACGTTTACAAAGCCACATACCAAAAAAAGGTCAAATACAATAATGGCATCAAAAATCAGACGTCAGCAGTTGATGGAGAATCTTCCTCTTGGCATAAGGACAACTGTATTTTCTTTTTAATGTAGCAAACAAGCAAATAATCACCAATTTCATTCTGCCCTCAATGCACTTTTTACAAACAACAAGGAATATGATGGGAAAAACAAAAATTGAACTTTTATTGAGTGTATTTTTGGGGGCTGGCAAATTTAAATATGAGAAGGGCCCATATCAGCAAAATTTACGTTTGTTTCACCCACATCTCTGTAACTTATACTTTATGGCTTAGAAATCACAGCATTGCTTTTCAAACACTGACAGTATAACAAACTAGATAACTCTCAGCACAGGTTAAGAGTGAAAAAAAATAGGTAAAGTTAATAGCAGATTTCTAGCATTAATGATTCATAGCATAGCAATGCATTGAAAAAGAAAGCTTCTCTATTAAAACATTTTCAACACATTGGCACTGATACTTCCAGAGCCTCTTCAGACAAACGGAAAAAAAAAGTGCAAAATTTGAAGTACTGGTAGATAAGTGTAATTTCACAGAAATTAGTTTGATTTGGCCACTCTCAAATTATGCTGAAGTAGCTGAAACGAAGAAGTCATTCTATGCACAAGAATGACAAACAGGCTAACCAAAACCAGCAAACTATGCTGTCTCAAACCATTCAATCTTTGCTACCAAACCCAAGTGGTGAGGAAGGCCACAACTAGACTCCTTTTGTTCATAAAATATCTTAATGGGATTATTAAAACAGGTATTATATTTTACTGTCTATCTAATCCTTCAATGTTTACTCCGTTACTTAAAATTTGCATTCTGCATTTTCAAGATGGGATGCTAAAAACCTAATTTGAGTAAGGAGAAATGGAAAATAATTTGTGAGGTTATGTGCCACAGAATAGTACCACTCTGATTTAAAATAGCAAGGAATATAGTCAAACTATTTAACAAATCTCAGGCAAAATGTGCTTTGAGTTTCAGAGCATATGCATCAGTTAACAGATGTGTGCAAATATGTACCTCCATATCACCAAAACATCAAATCTGTTACACAGTTCATAAGCACGAATTGTATAGTTTAGAATTAAACCAGGTAGAACAAATACTGATCTGCTAGGACAACTGACAGGAAGTATAATTATTACTATTATTATTATTGGTGGTGGTGACAACAACAACAATAACTGCATATAATATCTGCACTACAAAAACATAATCCCAAGTATAACATTGTATAATGTGGAGCATTACAAAAAAACAGATCAATAAAACATGCTGTTTTCTGCTTTCTCTGCATATCATGAGCAACTTTAAAAGTCAATAATTACCTGAACAACACCTTCTTGCCTTTCTCAACCTGCTTCCTTTGAAGGCCAACAGTGTCTGTGACCTCAGTCTATGCAAGCCTCCCCAGACAGACACATGCAGATTAACAGCAATTCCATGTTGAGCCTGTTACCAAAGGACATCAAATTCAGAGCCAATAGCTGCAAAACTAAAAATCTGCCCTAGTCAGATTTGGGGCAGAAGATCACCAAAGGGCTAACAGTGAAATTCAGTTGACACATGATGCCAAAAAGGATGCGGGGACCTCCATTCTGGCAAAAAAAAATTTCACAGCACTTTGAGTGTAATAACCTATAACCTAGTACATAATGTTGCCTTTATGCATGCCTCACTCAAAGGAACTTTTGCAGGTATTAGGCATAAAAAGTCCATTTCTAAGCCTCTTGGTGTACAACAATTACTCTATTGTCACTCAGCCCACTGTGCATTGTAAGTCTGATTTCGTGTAGCAATCTTGCTGCATGCTGTCATGACTGGGTATGACGACTGTGGGTTTTTCACTGTGCAAAATCCTACTTCAGGGATGACAGATCCACCCCCACCTTCCTCTTTCCTTGGGTCCCCTTCTCTGGATAGCAGAACATTTTAATCCAGGCACCCTCACAGCAGAGTGATGACATCATGACCTTTACTTACATTTGCTGTCTGAGATGCAGGACCTGGCCAGTGGTTTAAGGTGTTGAAAGGTATCACTGGTTCACTTCAATGCAGGTGTTTCAGAACTGATCCATCACATTTACAGGGCCAGACTCGGTGAAAAGCCAGTCACTTAAAATATTACATTAAAATGTGCTTCTAGTCATCATTTCTAAAACGTTTTCCTGAAATTCTTTTGGGAATATTTTGAAAATTATGTTTTATGCTTAGAAGCAATAGGCCACCAGGTGGTTTTAACTTTTCCTGACTGTGTTGTTTTCTAGTCAGACTTAGTTTCTCCATTGGCTCAAGCTCCACAGTTTAATGACAAGACAAACCAGCCAAGGGGGAAAAAAAAACTCAACGCAAACAGGACAAAAAAATATTTCTAAGAAAAATACAGAGAAACAGCTAACATTTCAGGGGGTTAATATGAAACAAAATTCCTTTTAAAGCTATTATCAAAGCATATTTTTTTTTATCCAAGAGCAACAGAAAATAGCATCTTCAAGCAGGTCACCAACTTGCCATAAAAACACGTTGAAAAAAACCAAGAAATTTTATGAGGAAGTTCATGATCCTGATTCACATTGGATCAAAATCCCACTGTAGAAGTGGCAGTAGATTAGTCAGAGTACTATCATTACTATATACTAATGCAGAAGGAAAATGATAAACTTATTTAAGTTTGAAACTATTAGTAAGCAGCTGCTTTACATAAAGATTTTTCCTATATAAGTACATTTAGTACAGGTCAGTTTGAGGTTCAGGAATCAGGTCGGCTTCCAATCTTTTCTTTCAAAGATTTCATGAATAATGGTGATAAAGAATGAATCAAGCACTCAAAGTGATTCCTATGCTTATTTTGTCCTAAACCTCTGAGCGCTGAAAATCTTGGATAGTAGTAAGAAATTGCCTGTTTCTGTTAGCAATTGAACTGTTCCAGAGAGAAAAAAAGCCTAATCAGAAGAAAAAAAAAAATCTTAAAATAAAATCTTAACTTAAAATATTGATTCCTAACCAAAAAAAAAAAAAAAAATCCAGAATGAAATTCCAAAGTTTTGAAAGTATAACTCTCTGTTTGACTTTTGCCTGAACAAAATAAGCCAGGGGATTTGCCATGCATTTACTGTACTTCATCACACAACACTGCAATTTGTTTTTTTTAAAAATAAGGGGAAAAAAGTAGGCAATAAGGTGTGACAAATGTTTTTTCAGACAAGTGACAAGAGAAAAGACTGTTGACAAAAAAGTTTGTGTATTAAGAGTCCTTGCATTTTCCATTAGCAGCAGGATGTTCATTCACTTCAGCAAGGAAGTCTATTCATTGTTAAGATTTCCAAAGGTACGTCTTCTTTTGGAAATTGGTCTATTTACTAGAAAAATGGAGATAAATCCACAAATACAAAGAAAGCATAAACCATGGCCAAATGTTGCTAAAACCATGCTACAGACCAAGAAATGGTTCATGCTTCCTCAGACAAAAATTAGGGGAACAATGTCACCATGGGTAGGTTGAAGCTCTCCAAAAGATGGTGGCTCCACCACATAGATGGCATTACCTCTGTCTTTTAAGTTTGGACACCCCAAATTCCCTCTCATTCCCCAGCAAGTGTTTTTGCCTCTTCACTAAGTATATATCAAGCCTTGTTACCTACAGGACATTTTGATTCCCTGTCAAGTTATACATATCATAACAAAACAACAGGGCTGCTTCCCATAGGACAAAATTCTCAAGTAATGCTTGCAATGCAACTGCAATATAAAAACAGCTGGGGATGATTTTTCTACAGAATTTAATCACCTGAAAGATTTTAATTTTGAAAGTAATCATACCCCTACTAGAACTGTTCTATTTAACTGAGTGGGATTTTTCCTTTTTTTACTCAAAACTATATGAGAGGGAACATTTAATTTCAAATGCCCAAAGAGATTTCACGTTTGATTTTTCAACAAGACATATTTCTCAATGACTGCTGCTTGCAGTTATCACTGCTGGAGTTCATTTCAGGTCACCTAAACCAAAAAGACCATTCTGTTTTAATTCCAGCTATCCTGTTGTCCAGGATTTAGGACTGCAATTATTCTATTAAGTCACATAGTGGTCTTATTCAATACTGTAAAGGTCTGTATGCCTGAATGCCTCTGTCTTCAAAATGTGGCCTTGAAGTTTTGAGTTGTCATGCTTCTAAAACTACTAATTTTGATATTATGCTTTGATCTGCAAGCTTCGTTTTTCATAGCTGTCTCATGAAAACATCATGAACATAACAGGGTCACTCTCTCAGCCTTGCATTGATATTTTTGGGTGGTACAGACAACAATATTAGATATTCTTTAGAAAGTCTTCTGCTGAGAAGATAATCAGGTTGAACTTATAAAGTGCTACATACACATTAAACACATTTCTCTTATCTTGGAGAAATTCACCAATTTTAAACCAATATGAAATTTGCCACCAAGCATGTTGGACTAGGAAATTTCATTTTCATTGCTTTCTTACCCCACAAGAATACCTATATGAAATTTATTACACTGTTTCACAAACAGTGAAACAGTTTCACAAACAGTTCCACATTTATATCATCTCATAATAAGTGTAAAAGAAACTGGTCATTTGATTACTTGTAATTGTTTTGGTTTCAATATAAATATTAAAATAATATAACAAAAAAAAATTATTCTCAACAGGTCTCTCCACCCATTCTGTTGTTCTGATGGAGAACATTCCAAGTCAACTCTCCTACTCAAAACTTGCTGCCATAAATGAAATTCATACAAAGTCCTCATTGAAATAATTTGCAAAATAAGTATTAGAAAACATATATGAACTTTGTTTTTATGGAATGCTTTCTGATCTGCTTTCAATACATTACCATAGCTCCAAGTCAGTAGCTTCTCCTGCATTCAACAGAATTGCGAAGTTTTGTACATTTGCAAATTTGAACCCCAAAGTTTTAGTTCTCACGCCTTTTAACTCCAGGTTATTATTCATCAGCATTGTAAGCCTTGCACAAAATCTTTAGACACATTTGTGGACACAGGGAAGTAATTTACTTTTCAGATTTATATGATCATTTTCTATGTCACTCTTTCCAGTTAGTGATCATCATATTAGTATGGTAACTTTAAATGCTCTTTGGATTGCCAACACACATACCACTTATATAATTATACAGCATATGTACCATACCCTTAATGTAGATCACATGGAGGAGCAAACAGGCCTCCCAGCTGCTTCATTCCACTGCTTTATTTGTAAGTGCAATAATTTCGGTTGAATACTGCTTCAGTGGCCATTTTTCCTCCACTTGATTCTGTTTTTCATTACAATTATACTTACCTGCTTCTTTTATTACTTTATTTCAATGAAAGCCAGAAAAGACTTGTTATGGCAGCAAATGATGAGATTTTCACCCATCTTACAAAGCACATGGATTAAAAAAAAAACCAAAACCAAATTACAATGGCATAAACCAAGTACAAAGTTCTGCAGCATCAGTTTTCACAGGTCACTGTATGCACCAGTTGCTTCCTTCCAACTCATTTCATGCCACACCAATTCATGTAACTTATCCTCACACTAGAGGAGCACACAGCAGTTAAGAAATACATCTTAAGTTCAAACACTGGCTTATTGCAACTCATTCATCTGCCTACCTCATTGTAAGGAAGGAAGACCTACTAAAGAACATACATAAGGTGAAGGTAATCAAGACATATTCTAGGCTGCAACTGCAGAAAACAAGCTACACAACTGATACCTAAGACAAGAACAAAACTGCATTATAATGGGATTAGACAATTTCACAGAAGCCAAAGTTATTAATGGCAGTTCAAATGAAGAGAGTCTGGAAATCTCATTTTGTTCGTGAAATCACCAATTCACTTCCTACCAATCTCTTCTTAATTCAGTGACCTGACTGCCTGGGAGCTCTTTCCAATTCCTTGCTAACTCAATAATATTAATTTATTTCAAGATGCAGATACAGTAGTTAACTGAAAACTCTGGATTAGTCCACAGTATCAATATCACACAGTATTTGGTTGTGATATTCACAGATACAGAAGAGACTGGGTTTCCTGTTTCTCTACTCCTGTCTGCTTCCTGTATCACAAATCAAAGTTTCAGTTTTACCTTACCTACTCAGGAATTATATTTCACTCTCAGAAAACCAGGTCCTTGCTATCAAATTTTAAGCCTTACCTTCTTTCTCTTCATGTCTAAGAACCTGAAGAAGCTAACTTCATCCAGAAATCCCCTACAGTCCAAGAAGGGTTCAACATCCACCCAAATCTTCAGACTGCCCTTTGCTGCCCACTCTGTGTTTCAACATTTGAGCACTTATTTTAACATAAAAAGCCTAACATAACCTGCACACAAGGGGTCCTGAGTAGATCATTCATATCTCAGTAATATCACCAAACTAACTTTTTTTCATTTTCACATAAAACTACCCTGAATTTCAAAATACAAATATCCTTCAGTTTAGGCCATTTTGAGAGAAGTTGTGAATGTTCCTTCCTTGGAAATGTTCAGGCCAGGTTAGGTGGGGCCCTGAGCAACTTGGCAGAGTGAAAGGTGTCCCTGCCCATGGCAAGGAGGCTGTAACTAAATATTCATTAAGGTCCTTTAGAATCCAAACCATTCTATGATTCTATGTGTTTTCTCTGCTTGAAAACTCAAGGCTATTAAAAAAACGAGGACAATGGTTAGTGCAACACTTAAAACAAGGAACACAAGAAGCCAGCCCTAGTATGGGCCTACAGATTTTAATTCCCATGAAATGGAGGTTGAGCAGAAGTTCCTAGAGTATTTCTGACGGATGTGCTGTCACCCCATGGCAGCCAGGCAGGGGCTGCAGTCCATAATGTGTGCTGGGCACCTGGCAAAGGTATGTCAGTTGGCAGTCTCACAGAAGCAGAATTTTTGGCTGAACTGGAGTCCAGTGGAGGTGCACCTGACTCAATACTCCAGGAAAGCGAAATAAACTGGTCCCTTACCTTTAGCATTTCTGACTTAGAGAAGACCCTACCTTTGACATGCCTTTTCAGTCATGATATGCAACAACAAATGTACCAACAGCAACAGTCTAAAGAACCATATGGCATAAAACTAACATCAGCATTTCCTTAGTCACCTACTGGCCATCATTTCTTTCCTACTTAGGCTGGTATAAACATGACATCATGACTTGTTTCCTGCTGGGGGACTCTTGCACAGAGATAACAAATGTGTACTCTGCCAGTACCAAAATCAAAACCAACTGCTCGACTCCAACAAACGGACAAGAAAACTCCAAATACTTTGCAAACAAGTACTGAAGTTGCATAATTTAAAATCCCTTCCCTATTCTCAGAGTACTCCCTACTCTTCAGTTTTAGAGGCACAGTTTTAATAAATGCTGCTGAAGAAAACAGAATTTCAATTATTTTATTTATGGCTGTATATGCCACACTAAGTGTGAAAGGGAAAAAAAAAAGTATGCACACTTAAATATGATGGGCAATTTAAAAAAAAAAAACATACAAAAGGAAAACTTTTTAACTCCCTTTGTATAATTTGTTTTAGAAACATGTTAACAATGCNTAAGTGTGAAAGGGAAAAAAAAAGTATGCACACTTAAATATGATGGGCAATTAAAAAAAAAAAAAACATACAAAAGGAAAACTTTTTAACTCCCTTTGTATAATTTGTTTTAGAAACATGTTAACAATGCAGGAAAAAAGCCCTTGATGTCATTTATCCAGCTAACTCTTGCAGGCATGTTCCAAGTCCAATAAAGAAGGTTAATGCTACAATGGCAGTGAGAAACATGCAAGTCAAAACACAATCTGGGAGGAACAAAGCACCCCATACAACCCAAATTTCAGCAGCACTAAATAATATCCCACCTGTCAGTATGTCAAACAGCTTGGCTTTTTTCCATTACAAGACAAAAGTCACTTTTGTTTGTGTGTCAAATGTGCTCTGAGCAAAAGTGGAAAAAAAAAAGAGAAAAGCTTTTGGAGAGTAGAGACAGTTCACAGAGGTTAAAAAAGCCAACTGATAAATAACAATCATGCTTACCACCTTTGTGCTTATGTTCAAAAATAGCATTTTGATCAGCCAGATGGTACAAATATAGTTACAAACACACATAATGAACAAATTTAGACATCACTGATGCATGGAAGATAGCATAGGGTGGAACATGCCCTGAAACTTAAAAAAATTAACTTCAATTTACAAATGGGATCCAAACAGAAATGCTTGCTGGCACCTTGTTTTCCATTTCTCCAGGATTCTTTTTGTGTGCTGGTTTATTACTTTCCTATAATCAAGAAACAGGGGAAGCGCAGAAAGAAAACAGACAACATGAATTATTGCTGCCTTTTTATTGTCTAATACAAATTCAAAAAATAAACAGACTTTTAATTTTTGCTTTCGCATAAATAATCTGTTCCATTTATTTTAAATGTGAACAGCAAACTTGGATGGTGACAGAACAGATCACTTATTCCTTCCTCAATACAAGACATACCTTACTAAGGAAACTGGCGATCTGTCACTGGTTCCAAAACCCTTTGTTTATTATACTCTCTGACAAGTGACAATAATTGCTTTATTCCAGAGCACAGGCTGTAAGACTACGTGGTTCAGGGGACAAGAAAAATCAGAGTTGGAAAATGTAAATGGAAAGATAGATGGCAATACTTCACCATTCTGTCCCTGGATGCCAAAGAACTTTACAGATGTGAATTATAAGCTTCATCGTGGAAGACAAGTAATATTTCATGATGATAGTCATTCCTAATATGAAAACAGAAGCAGACACTGATTGATTGCATTAGATTACAATAATGGGAAAAAAAAAATAACTGCAGTAGAATACAAAAGTAGTTTTATAATTGCAAGAAAGAATTTTAAATGACCTAAATTTTACTAAGCTTAGGTTATCCTTTATTAGCTAAGAATTCTGGGGTTATTCTACCTCCTTTGTCTCAGCCATAGGTTTCCCCATAAGTCTCAGGGAGTTTTCATCTTCAGCTGAGCCTGGAATCTGCCCCATCCAAGCAGATTCTGCAAGACCCAGAGAAGCCCTTGCTCAGTTACAAAGTACCTGCTGCATGTAAGACTCTAAAAATGTGCAGTGTAAGGTCTGCAGGTTTGCAGAGCAGCTCAAGTAATGAGAGGAACATGTCTCACCTTTGAAGCAGCTACCTTAAATTGTCATTAACCTCTCATTACTAATTCCATAAATTTTTCATGGAAACATAACCCAGAATCTTACCTAGCAAGATGGTAGGCACTAAGCAGCTTAATAAACACACTAACAGGCATAATCAAATCAATAATCTTTCTAGACACCTACCTTAATTCTTAGATCAAATCTCTTCTCTCAAAGATTACTCTAGGAATTTTAGATAATATTTCCTACTGCTGTTTGAATCACTTTTGGCTGGTTTTCAATAGTGGAATCAAGATTCAGAGTGTGAGATTCACAGAAAAATATCATACTTTTAATTGTGAAAATCAAAACATACAAAAATACTTTAAAAAGTGAATTGTGGGGTATTGACTTCAGTCAACAGAAAACTGAGACAAGACAGCATTTAATATTGCCTCAAATTCTCCATTTGAGATAAAAATGCATTAAAAAAAGACACACTCCTAGATCCTCTAAATAAGAAAATAGCCACCCACAGAAAAAATTCTACTGAAAAGAAATATAACATAACCCTCATACCTTGCAAAGTAACTGGGCACAGATTTGGCAAGTTCTTAAAGCAGCTGTATCTGGACACTGGAAACCGTAAAATACAACTCATAATGTACTATGTAATATCATGCAAGAAGCATGGGTTCAGTAATAATGCTCACCTGTAAGCTGGATGTTTTGCCTAGAATATTTTCAGAATATTGGTGACCATACAAACACTTATGGAAACAATTCAGCAACAAATATCTGATGGGACTTTATTTCCCATGAAAAGCAGGCATGGGGAAGTCAAGAGGACAGCTACACTTGCAGCCACCAAATGGTTATTCAAGATGCTTTTACCTATTTTAAGGGGTAAAAAAAAATGCTCTACATTAATTAATTGAGAAGTCAGGCTCAAAAGCAAAGCCAAAGTTCTTTGATCAGGTCATTCCTCCATAGCAGCAAAACTTGTAGCTGTTTAATATTTTTATTGTTATTATTGAACGTTAATAGGCAACTCATTCATATCACTGAACTAGATAAAAGGTGTTAGGAATTAAAGAGATCATCAGTTATCTCATAAGGAAGCCAAAGCAGGTATGCTATTCCAAAAGAAAACTGCAAAGATTTAGAACATATGATAGACTGATAAAAAATGTACTTCATGTCCAGAAGGGCAGGCTTTGTGAAATTAATCTCACATCATGAAGGTCTCAACCAGAAGGTGAGTTGGCTGTTCTGCAACTGAGACCTCAAATCAGAAGAAACTTCTATGGCAATATATAATTAAATTGGGTTAAAAAACCCTTTTTCTTTAAATAAGCTGTCAAATATTTATTTGCATACTTTCTCTTATTTAAGCACATGCTCATTAATTAGAAGGATCCTAATGCAAACAAATTGTTTCAACACAGGAGACCACACTTCTCAAAAAAAAAAAAAAAAGACAAACAAAACCCCAAAAACCAATAACACACTGAGACTACGGCTGAGTCAAAAGCAGACTAGTTGCCAGTATAGTTTAAAAATACTTTTGAACTGCCATTTTGAAGGGTGTTAATCTTTCTGTATCTATATGGAGTCACACATTCACTGCATGCAGAAAGGAGTGAGAAAGTGAAATCCCTGGCCCTACAAAGGTTGTTGCAAAGGGGCATGGTGGGAGGGAAGGGAGAGAAATCAGAGGGAAAAGGGGAGAGCTCATAAAATGTAAGGTTTAAGGAATGACACTGGAGCACATCCAAGATAAATCTCCATTCTATTTCGTATTTTTTGGGAGAAGCAGCAGGTTCTTCACACCGCATGGAGTAAAGATCGCAAAACGCCAAGAACAACAGGCATAATTCTTTCAAGATCATTCCATCAGGATTTTGCAAATGAAAACAGATTGAAATATCTGGAAAAAAAAAAATTGCTGAAGAGAACAGAATTTTCACTTTGCTTCTCTCTCATCACCAAGTTGAATCTACTTTGCCTCATCTCACAAAGAACCTCTAAAAGACAAGGAGAAATGCTGGCAAGCGAACACCAAACTACCTCATCTAGGTGAAAAACCAAACTGTTCACTGGCTGTCTTTTTAATATTTTATATGAGCCTTTCCAAGTTTTCATTGGTTCTCTTCATGTACTTTTACTATCAGAGGCTCACTGATCTTGGAATACAAGCTAACAGTTGTGGTTTTACACCACAATGTTTATATTAGGCTGTCAGTGCACAAAGAAAATGAATACAGCTCCCACCTGCAGCTCCTGCTGTTAACTTATGCACATGGCACACGTGTGCAGGATTCATGAAAAAAACCTCTGCTGCATCCCTGGGTTCCCTGGGAGGCCTCTCTCCAAACATCTCTAGCTACATTCAGTCTCTGTGGTATCCCAGTAGAGCAGAACCAGTGCTGGCTTTAGGCACAGGCAGCAGCAGTCTAAAGTGGCAGATTGTTGGGGAGCAGCAAAAAATCTCCCCATGAGGATATCCATGCACATACATGTTGTCAGATGGCTGGAGAGCCAAGGGGGCTGCTACAGTCCTGAAGGGAGAGGTCTGGATGAGGCAGCAGCCTTTCCTGGCTCCAGCAGGAGTGAGAGCCATCTCCCAGTACCATCTGTGGTGAATAAATTAATTTCTGCTATACCATGCAGAAATTTTGCACCATCTATGGTAGGACAATTTACCTTTAAGTCCTCAAAGAGGCAATCAAAGGGCCAAAAAAAATTCAGGAACATTTATATTACAACAGGTACAGATGAGACTGCTCTTACTTGGTTTCAGAACATAATTCTGTTTATTAACTCAGGAAGAGTTATATACTGTCAGATCCCCCTGAGTTTTATGCCTTCTCTTGAAATTCCAATTTACGGCAGAGATACAAAAAACTCATTAGAACAACTGCTAAGAGTCTTCAAAGTTCTATTCAGTTATAGTTACGATTTCTCTCACAACCCCCAATTTTGTATGCTTCTTTTCAAAATTTGTATTTGATTTTTAAGTCAGATTCATTATGTTCAACTGCATGACACTGTCCATACTATAACAATTAAAGGCTAACTTATATAAAGAATCAGAAAATGGAAGCAGCTAACCAGTCCTAAACCTAACAAGTTTTAATGTAACTTTTCTATTAAGTTCTCTTGCTTTCTTCCTTGAAAGTGAATTAAGAAAAACAAAACATTTTTCAGCTACAGACAAATTATAACACCGAAGATGTCAAGAAATCTATTTTCATTAAAGAAAGAATTTAATGACTTAGTGGCTGTGACTGTCAAAACAAGTACATGTCTGTCTTCTTTTCCCCTCAGTTAATGCTCCCTATGTCAGGATTCCAAGACTGTACACTCACACTCTGCATGTAGGACTAAATTTATAACTGGAAAACTCAAACAACAATCTCAGCAAGCTAATGGAAGTCAGCTGACAGGTATGATATCATAATACAGTCAAATGAAAATTCATTTTTTTAATAAGTTACTTTACTTGTAATACAAATTGCTCTTTGATAAAGTCTAATTAGGACCAGAGCTGCCACTACAGGTAATTTTTTCATGTCAATAAAAGCTCTCAAAATTTTTCTGTCAAGGACACACCTTTTCAGTTGGTCTCATTTTTTTTTTTGTGAAACTTGACAGGTGTTTTTTGCATAGGAAAGGTAAGAAAAAACATACCTCAAGAGATTAAAATTTAATTCTTAGCATTTTTTGGCAACAAATTAAACATATTCATCATGTACCCATGAACAGGGAAGCCAATTTAAATGATGATACAATAATGTATGGAAAAAATATGTGCTCCAGTAAGCAGAGAAATGAGTTATACTGTATGCAGAGCAACTGTTAAGAGTTTAGCAGATCATTCCAAAACATTATTTCTCCCTAACACTGCAGTGAGCAAATATCACCTCAATCTGGCAAAAATTAGGGGGGTTATCTATGATGGTCTGCAGTAGAGTGTTACTGAAGCACCTCAGAACAAGAAGGTCATTTGTCATCCTTACCCAATTTTAGTGCATGACATCAAAAGACTCTCTTGAATAAATAAGGGGATAAATGCAAGAGAACTGGGAGACAGATTATTGCTTTTTAAACACCCTATTCTTGGAATCCTATTTTTAAAAAAATAGAAAAAATATCATGTCTACTCATCAAGACTGCAGAGAGGCTTTCTAAGAAAGAGCACAACACACAATAAGGTCTTAAATACCAAAAGACAAAATACAACAATGGTTAAAACCACATGAATTTGAGTATCTGGATTACTAATACCAGAAAGGCTAGTTCAAGGTATGCATAACAGGCTGAATTTTAGCAGCCCCAGCAGGAGTACTTATAAAGCAGAACTGGGACACTTCCCTGATGTGAACACTGGCTTAGAAAAACACTGATAATTATATTTTCAATTTTAAATGTGGCTACAAGAAAACATGGTATGGAGAAAGACTCCTGCAGCACAAGCAGCACCACCCAGGTATGGCAGGAACAAGATGTGTATGCTAGCAGGGAGTGTCTACCTGAATGTGCATATAAAAAACACCACTAAAACATGGAAATATCTTGCATTGCATTTAACTGATGTTAACACTTGTTCTCAGGCAGAAAGCTTTTTTTCCACAGTGGACAGAATGCCTCCTGAAAATGTAACACCCCAAAATAGTTAACTGTCTATTTTGCAACTGTTCTGCAGATGTGGCACTGACCTCTTTTAACCATCCTTCAGGCAACAGCCTGTGGATACCACAGTGTGAAATCCACCTTGTCCCACACATTTTACTACCATCTAAGTATGTGCTTCAACAGTCTTATTCTGTCTCAGTGAGATGTGAACTTGAGTGACAGGCTAGGACCATATAAGAGCTATGAAAACATTGGTTTTCTCCTCATCATGCCCTTTCCTCTGTCCTATACCTCAATCCTCCTAAACAAAAGGCATGGAAAAGGAAGAAAATTATTGCTAAGAGAAGTTACTACTTAGGGAAAAGCAAAGACAGGCAAGAGAATGAAATATTCACTCATCCATACATTGAGGAGATAACATCATGTGGAGCACCGTATTTACCTAATCAGATGAGCATTAATTGTGCTTGTATGGCTGAGGCAGGATGACAGCTCCTTCCAAGCACCATCAAGAAACACACTTTGTCATATAGCAAATTTACTCTTTGCCAGATGTTAAAATGGAAATCTCTTTACAATATCTTTAAACACGTTTAACTTTCACTTCGTGCATTAAAGGCAGCTTTAATGCAGCATTCCATCCGGTGTATTAATAGTAAAATCAAATCATACTTGTCTAAACACAACAGTTTTGGCTGATGCCTCAGTATCATTTTGTCCTGTTAAGCTTATATGTGCTTGTTCATCTGCCATGATCCAGAATACCTGCCAGAAACTTTTCTCATTCTCTTGGCCATATTTTTTCATGAATGAACTCGCCAGTACATTTCAAGGTGATGCTTTGTTTTTAAATCACAAGCATAAAATTGTTTTAAATTTCCCACATCTCCCTTTATATACACAGAGGTTCTCTTTACTCCCTCTTCTTATATATATAATTTGGCAAGAGAGGGAGGGGAGTGTTTGTTTTGGTTTTTTTTTTTGGTTAGCTGGTTGGTTTTTACTTTTCCCATGCATCTGTTGTGGTTTTACTCAAAGCGCCAAACATTCGAGTAAACTGTGGAGCAGATCATTAATACTGTTACAAACTTACTGCTTTTTTGTAGAGGAAAAAAAAATGTAACCTCACATAAACTGAGTAATGTCAGAAGACTTAAAAAAAGCATTTTTCTAATGAAAGGAAGGTGCTCATCTACTCCCATAGAACCATTTTATTCATACCAACTTGCTCCTTGAACAGTAAGTAATGCTTTGTTTTGATTTTTGCAGCTGAGTGAACTGCAATAATGGTTTCTGCCAAAATAGAAAGCTCAGGGGAGGAACTGAAGTCCTAATTTATATAATCAAAATTAATTGGTAGTTTATATCTTTAGGGATTAAAACAGGTCATTATATTTGATTGAAGACAAAGGACAATACAAAATGTTTAATTAAACTTTCACATTTAGTAGTGAAAAACGTAAGTTTTAATGCTTTGCATTTTAGATAGCCATACAATATGAGTGTGTTACAGTTAAAAGAAGGATCAGTGGGGTGGAAAAAGCTCCTAATTACATCTTCATTAAATAAAGCCAAGTGACAAAGCAGTTGCTCCTGCTTATTATATATAGCTGCTTGGCTATACTGAGCTAATTCTTTAGCACTTTGATTTTCACACCCTGGTTTATAGGCCTCTGATGATCCACAAGCTCAAAGCTAATGGTCTAGAGGACCAGATCTCATTTAAGTGTTTTTAATTAGAAGCTCAGCAAAAAAACAGAGAGTCCTCCATGGAACAGGCAAAGGGTAAACAGTGCCCATTGGTACAAACACCATGGGAACCACTCTCAGCATGATGTCAAATGGCTCCATGAAAAAATAAATACCAGTAAAAATTTCACCAGGTAGACTGGCATCAGGATCTCAGTCACATGAGCTTCAAGGAAGGCTTGGGCTTTCTAGCAGATATCTAGAAACTGCTTTTCCAAACCACCTTAATAATAGTAACAGACAATTGTCGAATAATGGTTGGATACTGTCAATGACTCTTCAGGTCCAGTGGAAGATGGGCTCAGTAACAAGCCAGGTATGTGGCAAAAGTTGTGCTGCTCATTATTGGCCTCCACAGAAACACCTCATGAGACTAAGGATGCCCACTTAGAGAAAGCCCCAGTCCCTCAGGATTGCTTTGCAGCAAGCACACCAACATTCAAACAGAGAAAAATGAATCAACATCCAGCAAGCTCCAGCTGCCAGTTCATCATTAAATTTTTTAAGTAATAAGAGTATACCCAAGGGATTTAGGGTATTAATTTAAAACAGCCTCCAGTTTGCCTACACAGATATAAAACAGAAAAATGCTTGTTCATCCTTTTACTAAATCCATCTCAGATGACTTGTTAAAGAACATCTTGTCTGCTGTGTTCACAGACCTTTGTCTTGGGTGTCATAGCCAGGGAAAACCCTTAACAAACTCCTCCTCATTCATGGAGATCCATAACAACAACTCATTCTTTTAAAAGTCTACAGAAAGACAGAATTGTCACTGAACAGACAGTGATGATGCAGTCCACTTTCCTATGAGTATCTAGAACAAGGGTAAATTTAGTAAATCAGGAGCTGTGATTTTTTGCTGGAGTTTTTAAGTTTTTCTTTTTATCACTTAATCCAACACATTTCCAAAACCCACAAAAGCAAAAGAACCCTCCTACCATACTATAACTGTGTAATCCTGCAATTCCCTATTGTAATCCTGCAAAGCTCCCTCATGCTCAATTAAAATCTGTCTTTACATTTAAAACAAATTTGAGTTTTCTTCCTTAAGGTTCCAGGCAATGAGCTACCAAGTGTTCTACTGATCTTTTGAGCAATAAGAATCTTATTACTAGACAAAACAAGACAAATCTTACCACCAGAAGTGTATTCAAGGGTATTTCCAGTTAGCTACGCTCCTTCCAAAGAATTAATCAAAATGTGTTAATTCATCTGTGGAAGCTTGATGTCACAGTAGCTTCTCTGTAGGATAGAGGAATGGAAACCAGACTCCCTTATCCTGCTTGGTCAGTCCTCTTGTGGATCTGTGCGTGCATGTATTTTTGTACAGATTTGTTGAATCCAGTCATGGCATTTGGCAGGTACCTATTCCAAACCCCAGCCTGCAGTCACACTGCTCTCTACACTCCCCAAAGGAATAAAAACTTGAGTAGCAACAGCAGGCAGCATCTTCTCAGGAAAATCCTCTAAGTCCCAGATGGGCTGAGAGAAGGTTCCTAAAACATTTTTGCTCTCATGGCTTTAGAACTTCCAACAGGAGGACAAAGGGAGTTTTGGTGAGTGTCACAGCAAGAAACCAAGTTGGGTCTTGCTATAGATAAGTTTGTTCTTTGCCAGATCAGTCGTGAGTGCAGAGGTGAAGTGCTGGCACAACTTCTGCCTCAGCTATGTCTTCTCTCACCCAGCTGAAATTATATACTAAGCATCTTCAGGAACTTCAGAAACACTCCTTGCACTCCAAGATGGCACAGACTGGACTCATAAAAATCATGAATTGAAAAACCAGCTTATTTTAAACAATACTGCCAATATTTTTTTATCTGCAAGTGCATATCTTTAGGAAGTGAAAGCTTTTCCAACTCTAGGAACAATCATCAAGGTTTGGTTTTCCTCTTTTAATTATTCAGGATACCACGATCCCTCATTATTCATGGAAAAAGATTTTTTTTCCTTTCTTTTGTGATGATGAAATCACCTCCAAAATATTTTAAGTTTTAAGAAAGCATCTTAACATTTAGGTAAGACCAGCATAATATATTGCTTTCATAAGCCAAGAGCTGCCTACATGTTGTCTTAGTGAGCACTTTATTTGGAATTTTGTTAATAGCTCACCATCTGTATTTTACCATTCTTACTGACAAATAACAAGGAAAGGAACACTCAAAGATTCTCTAAGAATCTTAAGATAAGATGTTATGAGAAACAAAATTAAAAAACCTGGAAACCAGAGGATTTATTCTTCAAAGTCTGAATCAGCTTGTGTACATGTACAGCAATTGGTTGCCTACTGCAAACACAAGAGCCAAGGAAAATGATTTTCAGTCTATTTGTATACACCATAGATCAGTGAAAAAAATGCTAATAGAAAGACAGGGCTTTATACAATAAATTTCAAATATTTTAACGAGTGAGCATTGCCCTACAGTGAGTATCAGAACTTCAGCTCGTTTCAGTTCCCAACAGACACTGGCAAGGGAAGAGTTAAAACTCAGGACTGCTACTTTCAGCCTAGTATTTTAGCCATTAGAATATGCTCTTTACTAATCTCCTTTTTGTTCCTAAATACTTTTTTTCAATAATGTTGATTATTCCAAAGCTCCTATCTGCAGAACTCGAATGAAACTACAAGGAGTATATAAACTTAAGGTTGAATTATCAAGTATTTTCAGGATATAGAAAGCAGGAAACAGCAACACATTATGTAATACTGCCATAATATAGTGCCATAATAAATATTTAGAAATTCCAAGACTCTCTAAAGAAGCTTTTCGTGCACAGTATCAGCATTCATCCCTTCAGGGTGTAACATGCAGACTGCTTCTCCACAGGGAGTTTTATCTTATTTCATTTTCGTACTGCATTCCACCTCTATGTCGCCAACCAAATTGTTTCCTGTTTTATTGTACAGAAGACCAAGAAAAAGTTTAGTAGTCACTATCTGCTTTTAATGCATACTGATCAAATTACCTAAGGCATCTAATATATCTGTTGTTATTTTACTGTAGGAAGTCAACAGGGTCAAAAAAAGTCCAAAATATTTTATTTTTACACCTAAACTTTATGCCTAATATTTAAAAACATTTTAATACCTATTAGAGTTGCTTAATTTTCACAGTAAGAACTTCAAATTTATGTTTATCAAGTGCTTTGCTGACTTCAGAAAGGGCAGTGCCACTTAATTCAGAAAGTACCTTTTAAATTTCATTTTTCAAGAACAGCACTGCAGCCTTGGCTACAATACAACAATATTAAGTATTAACACCTGCACAATCTTCCCTCTGGAAAAGGGACTATTTCTCTAACTGGATATCATAAAGAGCAAGTTTGGGGTTTCTTTATTTTATTTAATAAAGTTATATCAAAATAATATTTTTGGTTTTAAAATTCCTCTATTATCACATCAAATCTGAAACAGAAATGTATTAAAACTCCCCTAAGTTTAATTGTGATAAACTGAGCAACAGAGGCTTCCTGCAACCTAGCCCAGTCCACTAGATCAATTAGCATCTTAACAATATATTAACTCAAAAGGTTTGACATATCAATGTTATACAAAAACATCAACCAACAAAGCCTTAATGGCAGTAACTTGTGGGTTTCATATGCATGAGTCACAAACAGCCAATAATCAAAGCACGAACCATAACAAAGTATTTGCACGTTACTCAAAAGTAAAATGGAAATGACAGCTCTCTGTGCCAAGAGGACTTGAACAAGCTCACGCTCACTCTGCACTAGAGATGGTTACAGCAAAAGTGTTATTTTTATGTCTGTGCTTCTGAGAAGAGTCACTATCATCTTGACTGCTTGAATTAGCAATTACTACTGGTACATTAAACAAAACCATGTCACCACCTAATAAAACAACAATTGATTTGCTTACTCTTCAAGAGGAAAATACCAGTTCTCCTACTGACACTGCTGCAAGTAGAGGAGGGAGAAACCATCCTTCTCTCCTCCTGTGAATGCATCAGGCTCTGGCCATGATCAGGAACACACCAAGCAGAGCACAGATCTAACCCGACACAGCAAGTACTGCATGCACCTGTAACAAAAACCCAGATGTGCACTATTCTCCCAAGGAAAAAAAAACCAAAACAACAAATACCTCAACATAGAAATCAAAGCAATAAAAACTACACCAAGGCTCTTTCTGAAGAACAAACAAACAAAAAATCAATCCCTTGAGCTTGGGGTACAGCCACATCATGACTGGAACACGCTATTAATAGTGCCTGACACAGTGAAAACGGTTATCACATCTCAAAGTCTGAATTATTCCCACAGAATTCAACGCTCAAAAAAGTCGAAAGCATTTGTTTTTCCAGAACAGTTTTATAAACATAACCTAGTCATTAGAATACTTTCTAAAGTGACCCATGCAATAGCTATTAAGACTAAATGGCTGTAACACACATTCTGGGAGGGAAGCATATGCACTTCTGAGACCAGCCTACCTTTGAACCTCTTCACTGTAGCTTATGCTTTGAAGTAGGAAAACCATAAATGGAACTTGTTGCTTTCTTCACTTCACATACAAGATGAAAGGTGCTCACAAAATGCACGTCGGATGCCACAACAACAGACCTTACATGAAAGGCAGCAAAAGTGACACGGAGGAGGTACAGCTCTTCTCACATGGAACACCAGACCTGTGCTATCAGCACAGCCCAACGGGGCACAGCAACACACCATCCTACCTTAGTGATGCATTTAAATGCTAATGCTTTTCACTATGAAATATACCCATTTTCTTAGAGACAGACTGATACTCTGCTCTGCACAAGTTTGTTTCCAATGAGCTAGCTCAGAGAAGAGCAGCCTTTTAGCTATAGATATGCTGGAACATGCCTCAGAAATGTGGGTCTCTACAGGAGGGATTTGAAAAACATTAGACTTATAGTTGAGAAGAGAGGAGGTTTTGGTTTGAAATATTATGTGCAAAGACACTCCTGGGTTGGTGTAAAGGAGTAGAAAAGTAGTTTGCATCCACTGTCAGCTGCTCAGTAAAGATCTTATGTCATCACAAGTGAAGCAGGATGCTGGTTACTAGGTGGTGAAACAGCCTGAAGGCGAGTCAACAAATTACACCCAACTTTGTTTTCAACTTTGAGAAATATACTGTAACTTTTTTCCTTGAATTAAAAATTTTATAATTTATAGACAAATAATGAAGATCCAGTGGGAAAGCAACTCCAAATTCAGTGCAGTACATCTTCCCATTTACAAATTTTACAATCAAGTTAAATATAAAACTTTAGAATCAAGTTTAAAACAAAGAAAAAATGAATAATGCTAACTTTACATGTAGCTTCTAATGGAAAAAACCCCAAACACCACCAAAAAAAACAACAAACCCCAAAGAAAACAACCAACCAAACAAAAACCTAATGAGAAAAATACTATTCCTGTATTATTGCACAGGAGGTTGTAGTTTCTGTTTTGGCTTGTTTTAAACAGAAGGCAAAAATCATAGCAGCATTACAGCAAGCAGGCTGTGTTAAAAGCTGTAAGAAGGAGCTGAAGCAATACTTCGCTCGGGTACCAACACCAGTTGCACAGCACAAAAGTTTCTGCATGTTTGGGATCTTTCTCTTCTGAGCAACACCTGAGAAACATACAGGAAAAAAAAAATTCCACAATCTTCTGTGACAGCAAACATGCATGTGGGAAAAAAAAAAATCCTGTGGCACTTACAGTATTCAACCAAACCTGGAGTATTTGAAGGAGATCCTGCTTATTGCAGAGGAGTTGGACTGGATGACATGTAAAGATCCATTCCAACCCAAACCACTCTGATTCCATAATTTTATTTAATACACAATCATCAGCATCTCCATGGCTTTCTTCCCCTTCTCATATCTACATACATACAAATACAACTGAACATTCCTGACCAGGGGACTATAAAAGCCTACAGCTAACTTATATTTAGGTTTGACAGAGATATGCACTTTTTTTTATTTTAAAATTGAATTTAATTCAAAAGTTTTGTTCTTAAAGTTGCCTGGATAACTTTTCCCTCCCAGGGGCAAATAGAGCCTAGGATCTGTCTCTTCCTAAGTACTGTAGCCCTGCACTGATGATCTGTGGTTCATGTCTCCTGGGATGAAGCCCAGAAATGCCTTTAGTAAACAACACAAATACTCTCAGAGTTGACTTGGCACAAAATAGAATATCTAGTTCAGGGTGAAGAAGCTCTTCACATAACTGTGAAAATTATGCCAGCTTCAGCTTTCACATATTCTGTGCTTGCGTTGATATTGTGACTGAGGTCACAAATCACTATAACAGAGTATGCACTTCTAACATGCTGCACAATTTTCTGATGCAACTTCAGTTTTTTTAAGCAATCTGACAGAAGACAAACACCCTGGAAAAGTATTTTCCATTCTCCATTATCTTTTGACTATACTGCTCCTGCCAACTGCTTTATCTGAAAGCTGATTTTGACAATACAGATAAACCTGCAGAATGGTGCTGTTTACATTTGCCCTTCTTATTTGGTAGTGTTTTCATTGGGAATTAATGTCATTGTTTTGTTTTGGGGGCTCTTTTACCTTTGGTAGTGTTTTGGGGTTTTTTTGCTTGTGGGCTAGTATTTCTACCTGCATTATCTCATTGGTCCATGCAACTATATTCAGAAGGATTCCAAATGACAAATACAGAAATCTAAGCTGGGGAGGACTGTATATACAAATACATATGGCAGTTAAAGTACTGCTCTGGATTCAAGAAGACTGACACAAAACATTAGCCCCAAGGAGCCTCCACCTACATTTAAAACCACCTTGTTGGCAACAGAATTATTTAGTGATCAAACATTTAATGGAAAAAGTATATCAGAATATTGACGGAGGTTTGTGCATGAAACCAGCTCTCAAAAAAAACATTATCCCGACACTGAGTCTTGCTTTGATGCTTGCAGAACATTTATTACTTTTATTTTTAAAAAAGGTGATGTTCAGATACCCACTCTTAGGCCTAAACATGAGATAATGGAACACTTTCCTAACTTGCTCTGAGAGCAGGGAATATGTAGAACATCGGTTTCTCTGTCAAAGTAGAAACACAAAAATGGTTTGGGATGGAAGGACTTTGTAGGTCACCTAGTTCCAAAGCCCCGACTATGGGCAGGGTTAATAAAGATTCCAAATCTTCATTATGTTTCATAATGTTTAACATACAAAGAGGTGCCTTCTTTTCCATGTGTGTCTTGTATCCCCCTTCTCACTAAGGAATTCAGTTGACCCGCAAATTAAGGACCTGCAAAACTATCCAGAAGCAAGAGTGAGCTGCTGCAGATCATTGAGCTTTCAGGATCTGTATATTTTGTATTTTTACATCTTATTATTGTTGTAGATAGTTCTATCCACTAGCCCCCCTGGGATAAGGTTTGGCCTAGTTTTCAAGAGCAACTTGAAGATTAGGAGGTGGGAACAGATGGTTTTAGTCAAAGCCCTTTAAATCAGTTCCAAAGTGTAATATTTTCACATACTCCCCAAGCTTACCACCCATCTAAAAAATAAAAAGAACACAAAAATCAAAAAGTGACAGAAAAGGAGAAAAAAAGATGAAACAGATGAATTCATTTGGTCTGGCTTTTGTACTTCCATTTGGTAAGTTTCAGTACGTAATAAAACACCCAATCTACTGCAGTTGTACGATTATCATTACATTTAGCACATGACATGACAAATAGTGAAAATCTTTAGCATTATTAACATATAGAAAATACCTTTGATGATATTCCAAGTAATTAATCTGTTGTCACACAGTGCAACCAAGTCTTATAACGATGCAGTTCAACATGGATGAAATGTGGTATCTAATAATAACAATTTAATAAACAGTCAACAGAGCAATCTTTTCTGTTATCCTCTCTCTAATAATTTGTCACATCTTTTGTAAAACAGTTTCTCACACAGTGCTATATAACGGAACAAACAAGGAAAAGAAAAAAAATACAAACTAGTAGGTAAAATACCTCTGATTAATAGTAAAAAACAAGATTGCAGATCATGTAGCCTTCAGGTAACATTTCCTGTCAGGCAAGCAATTTCTCATTTAAAACACAGCATTTTAAAAACAATTACTATATGTTTCCAAGTTAAGAGAAATACAATAATTGGAATTCCATGGGATAACTACCATTTCATAAAGATCCTTTAAATTACAGTCATTGACAAAAATAATTATTTCCCTATTACCCTCTTATTTCCAACCACAGTTTCTAAAGCAAGGGTTTTTAAAACTAGCTCTAGTTATGTGAAAGAATGGTCAAATAGAGTAATAAATATACTAACAACAATTTCAGTAAAGGGAAGAAAATGTGAACAGGCCACCACAGACTGTCTGGAGAAAAAGCCCTGGACACTAAGCAAAAAACCTTCCCCTTATTTATAGGCTATGCTTACAAAAAATAACATCTGAGCTTAAGTTCTTAAAATTAATCCACCCTCGTTTACAGCAAACATTTTTAACTACAATTTTATAACGTACTGACAAAAATGATATTTTAGATGAGCAGATTTAATTTAGTGAGTATATATTTTCTGATTTTATGCAAATCTAATCAGGTTGTACAGATCGCTTCATGTGGGCTAATAGCTAAAGAGAGCAAAAAATTAGCACTAATTCATGAAGATCAAGAAGCTACACAAGCCACCACCAGTACTTTGCAAATACCAGTCCAATTAAAGCCACGAAAAAGCACATCAGAAAGCTTAGTCCGAAGTAAGGTCCCTAACTGCATATTAGTGGAAGTGAATCAAATATATATTTCCATTTAACTGCTTCATTTAAGCTGTGGTCTGACATTACAGCACGATACTGCCACCCAGAAGAGGTGCTACAACCACAGCAGAGCCCTCTTGGGGTTTGGAAGATACGTGGAGAAGCATCCTCTGTGCTGGAGGTGCTGCCACATAGCCAACACAGCAGGTAGAGATTAACACACGAACAAACCCAAGGGAACCTCAGCAAAGGTGTGAAGTGACAGCCAAATTTACTCACATCCATGTGCACTTTGGGATGTTCTTTTCAAACTCATAGGTGTATGAATGAAAGCTACTTCAAAAAGATTAAAAATTACTTGTGATGCTTTTATTTATAACATTTAATGACACTATGGAAAAAGTTTCCCTTCAAATATTAAAGGCAAAGTGTTCATCTTTCCACACCCCACAAAATCAAAAGTGCCAGCTTATATAAAATAATATAAATCTAACCATAAATTAAAAGTTAAACTACATTTAATTAAGTTTCAATTGCTTCCTTGCCTTGAAATGTAATTGCATTTTCAATATATTGTCCTTGCAACCTTTAAATCTTCAAATTATTTATACTCCATGGCATTAGAAAGTCACATTTCACTTTGTTAACCCTGCACTTTGTGAACATGTTAACATCTAACAGTAAATATGCATATATAACATATCATTAGGAAAGATACTCCTCCTCTAAAAATATTAGCATTTGCTTACAAAAGAAAAGTCAACTTTAGTCTATACTTGCTGACAGAAAGGATAATATATTGCAGGCAATTCTGCTTTATCAATGGGGTTCATTTTACTAAACTTTCTTTTGCTTCCCCTCCCCCCTACTCTTTTGTTTTAAGGCAAACTATTCACAGATTTAAAATATTTCAGCCTTATTAAGGAAACCATTGAATCAATGGAAAAATTGCCCTGTGAATGAGGACAGGTTTTCATACTAGATACTGTTACATGGATTTTTCAACCATTAAATTACAACAATATTACTGTTCATAGATTGAGAAATTGACATTGTTACTATAAATAACTTCTATTGATCAGTAGCATGTCATTATTGGGAAATTTTGACTTCAATATGACTTGATGCTAATCATCAGATTTTCAACTATTTATTTTAACTAAAGCATTGGAGAGAAAGTTCAAATCATTTGCTTTGACTTATTCAGTAAAAATAAAGAATACCCAACACTAATATTTATAGAGGATTTCTAGTTCAGTACCTTAACCACAAATGTAAGGCAACGAATTACATGTAATAAACTACTTTACACAATTTAAACACGGTTAACAGTATGCAATTCTCCAAAAACCACCCAAAGTTTGTCTTCAACTAACTTGTATGACGTTCTTTTAAGTCCTAATTAGCATTCAGCACTTACAGTCCGAATTTCTGATATGTGTTCCTTATCATTATAAGCTATTAAAAAAATTCAATGCAGAAACACGTACATATAATGCTACATGTACAGTAGCATTATGAAATGCAGCCACTCAGTGGAATTGGCAGCATTCAGTAATGGCACATCTAAATGTGGCAAAATGAAAATGCACAACACTGAGAAATACTGATAGCTGAACAAAATCAAAGTATTAGACAGAGTACAGTAACAAAAACCTGCAAGCATGAAGTGCTCCCAAGCACTATAAAGAATCTCTGCCAGTGATGTGAGTCACCTTCAGATCACACCTCATGACAAGTCAATCAGCCCCCTTTTTT